>SNQJ01S0016920.1:108720-144002 GCA_010110895.2 Picea sitchensis
GGGGTAGTGTTCTTGTGCATTGAAAAATGTCGGAGGTAGATACTTTTGCATTTTACACATTAGAGGAAGAATTTGTCTCCTCCAATACTTTATATCTTATTTATAGATTTATTTAGATGAAAACCATCTACAAATGATGCAAGCAAATCACAGGTTTCAACAAAAAAATAGATAGTACTACATTACAAGTAAAACACATGAAGTGAAATATAAGTTGTAAAACGAATTGAAAAAATTACACTTTGCATATAAATCGCCACTTATCTCATTTATTTTCCAAGATCATATATAACTTGTTTGACATTGTTGTCAAATTTGTCTAGGAGAGATAGATGAAGAACATATTGTAACAAAAAAAGCCAAATCATTACTTATTCCCAAATTAGTAGAAAAAAAACACTAACAAGATTTTTCACCAATATACAAATATATACACCAAAATAATTACCTTAACGAATGTATGTCAATCATGAGTTTTTATCCCACCTAATTGTTGATGTTTGAACAACATTGGGAAGACATTCTTCCATATATATATATATATATATATATATATTGATTATCCAAGGGACGCATCTTTTCATGGATGGTCACCGTATGTTCTATATATATATGGAACCCTCATCATTGAATAATATATTCATATACAATATCATCTTGTCAAATCCAGTTCCACTGATCACATTTCATACCACTGATTTATTCTTTGAGGACACTTGCGAGCAAGTGATCCGATTAAAACATGATACATTATGATTATCGATTTTGGTTTATGAGTTTATGTTATGTTGTAAGCATTGAAATTTGATTATGTTATTAATAGTGATGTATAACATTGACTTGTATTATGATGAGGTTTCTTGAGTGTGCAGGAAACGTGACAAGATGAGGATGTTGATGGCATCGACATACTTTCTTGGACATCGTATTGAGTCATGGAGTGGAATATTGACTTAGTTTATAAGTACTTCTTTTATTTATGCATGTATTATGATGATGATTCAATTATGGATTTCAAGTATATGATTTATTAATATTATCTTTAGCAGTGGATGTAGGAAGGGTGATGCTTGCTAATCGGACTCACATATGGAGTAGAGGGGTCATAGACATATATCAAATGGATGAGGGAGAGGTGTAGTAGCATCCATGTCACAACCTACTAGAACTCCTGTCATGAATTAAACTAAAGGTTAATGACTATCTTCTTCCTGAGAGGTTCGCATTGTCATGAGGATAGACTGAGACAGTTGCTCATGAGGATTTTTGAGGGGCCCGCATTAAGGCAGATTCTTTATATCTCAGTAATCCCTTATCCTCACAGAAGATCGACAAGTGGTGTATCGACTCCAAGAATCAAACAACTTCCAAACTATGTCAATGGCAAGTGGCACCCTTGGAGAACTGAGGTGTGTATTGAAGGGCACACCACATGAATAAATTATGAGTAAAAAAAATCTAGAATACCTTAGAAAATAAAATGAATACTTGAACTTTGTTAGGGAAGATAATACAAATTATTAGTAAGTTATATACCATAAAACATAACCAAAAGTCTAAGTCTAGATGTTTGGACTAAATAAAGTTATAAAACGAGTTAAGGGAATTTAGAGTAAATAATACTAATAAATGGAGAATAAGAATAAAAACTAAGGAATGTGCACAATGTATGCATGAAATTAATAAAAAGAAATTTTAAATAAAAAGAAATTAATTCATGAGAGAATAGGTTGTCAACATAGATTAAGTATCCTAAGTCAATCAAACTCCAAATCCTAGCTAAGAGAAGAGTCCTAACAAAACTCCAACTGTAAATTAGTTGGGAAACACAATAAAAGAGAATTTGGGGAACTAAGGGACAACTAGGAAAAAATCTAGGAGCTTACAAAACTCTGTTATGATGCTTGGTTTGGATTTTATGCCCCCAGACCAAATTGGCCACATGTCCTTGAATGGCTTCACGAGGGGAGTTTCAAGTATCGATAAAACTCAAATCAAGACTCGGATTCATGAACCATCAGTTGCATTGATCCACTACACCTGATTTCAACTATTGGGGCTCTTACTCTATCATTTCGTTGACCAGAAAACAATTTGTTGGAGTATCTCCAACACTAGAGTTTTGGTCAATGAGGCATAGTGCAATTTCTGAAGAGGAGGTCAATTTTCAAGAACACTATGTCAGGTATTTTTGGATAGTGTAGTCACATGAGCCTTGGCCAAAAAAACTTGCAGGAGTTTATGGAAGTCTATTATTCTACTCGGTTTGGATTTTATGCCCCTGGACAAAATTGACCACATCTCCCTAAATGACTTGAGGAAGCAAGTTGCAATTCTCAATAAAACTCAAATCGAGAATCATATGCATGAATCGTCAGTTGCATTGGATTAATAGCATTGGGTTTCACCTAGTGGCCCCCCTACACTATCATTTCATCGATCAAAAAGCCATTTGTTTGAGTATCTTTGACACTAGAGTTTTAGTCAATGAGGCATAGTGCAATTTCTAAAGATGAGTTTGATTTTCAAGAACACTCTATCGAGCATTTTTTTCTAGTGTAGTCACATGGGCATTGGACAAACAAACTTGCGGGAGCTTGCGTAACTCCATTATGCTGCTCGGTTTGGATTTTATGCCCCTGAACCAAATTGGTCACATGTCCTTGAATGGCTTGAGGAGGGGAGTTGTAACTATCGATAAAACTCAAACCAAGACTCAGATGCAAGAATCGTTAGTTGCCTTGGATCCATAGCACTGATTTTTAGCTATTGAGACTCTTATGCTATCATTCATTTTACCGAAAAACCATTTGTTGGAGTATCTCCAACACTAGGGTTTTGGTCAATGAGGCATAGTGGAATTTCTGAAGAGGAGATCGATTTTCAAGAACACTGTGTCAGGTCCTTTTGGCTAATGTAGTCATGTGGGCCTTGGCCAAACAGATTTCTAGGAGCTTACAAAAGTTTGTTATGCTACTCGGTTTGGATTTTATGCCCCTGGACTAAATTGACCACATGTCTCTAAATGGATTGAGGAGGCGAGTTGCAACTCGTGATAAAACTCAAAGAGGGACTCAGATGCATGAACCGTGAGTTGCATTGGATTAAGAGCATTGATTTTCAACTAGTGGGGCCCCTATGCTATCATTCTCTCGACCAAAAAACCATTTGTTGGAGTATCTCTGATACTAGGGTTTTGGTTAATGAGGCATAGTCCAATTTCTAAAGATGACGTCAATTTTCAAGATCACTCTGTTGGGCGTTTTTGGCTATGGTATTGGTATGGTATGGTATTGTATTTGTATTGGTATTGGTGTGGTATTGATATGCATAACATTGCCAATGCATACCATTGTGGTATGCAATGGTATTGATATTGATACGCAACAATATTGGTATGCAATGGTATGGTAATGGTATTAGTATTGGAAATGTCATTGGTATGGTATGGTATGATACTGGCAATGGTATTGGTATCCATATCATTGTCAATGCATACCATTGCAATGCAGTGGTATGCAATATTGGTATTGGTATTCAATAATATTGGCATGCAATGGTATTGGTATGCAATCATATGGTATTGATATAGTATTGGTATTGGTATTGGCAATGGTATTGGTATGGTATGGGATGGTAATGGAAATTATGAAATTATTAAAATAAAATTACCAATACTATGCTATATATTTGTATTTATGTATAAGGAACGACATGACATAACATGGAAAGGAAATGCATGATATGGAAAGGTATGATATGGAAAGACAAGGCATGGAAAGTGAATGTAAGGCATGGTATGGAGGGCCATGGCATGGAATGACATACCATACGATAGCAAGACATGGCATGGCACGGAAACACATGGGAATGCAAGGCATGCAAAGGCAAGCAATGACATGGCATGGCATGACAACACATGGCAAGGCAAAGCATGAAAATAAAAGTCATGGCATGGCATGGCATAAAAACACATGGCAAGGGAAGGCATGCAAAGGAAAGCCATGGCGTGACATGGTATGGAAAATTATGGCATAGTATTGAATGACATGGCAAGGTAAGGCAAGCAAATACACCTTGACAACTTTAATTACATTTTTGTGATAATTTTCAACCCTTTAGGGCTTGATGTATTGATTTTTTTCTTTGGAAGGATTGACATTTGGATGTGGTGTAGTTGAATGAGTATAGAGAGAATATTCAAAATTACCTATAAACTACTTAATTCTCAAAGGACCTTGGAAGAATATTACCATGGGCCAAAATGTCCTAGAAAAATATTCATTTGTGAAATACAAGAGAATAATATATATAGACCAATTAACTCAAAGGATTTTTATAGGGCATACAATGAAGAGGGGGTTTGTACTTAATGTTATGTAGTAGAATTTACAATTGATAGTTAAAATGTATAACACATTTTTTTACAATCGTTTATTGAAATCGTTGCATGTTTTACAACATTGGAATAACTTCGTTTTGTAAATTATTTGAAATTTTACTATGATATGTGCATTTTGATATGATGTAATATGATTATGGTTTCGTTTCATATGTTTTAATATTAGAAATATAACATAAAAATTACATATTGCATGAAATAAATAATAACTTTTCATATGTTCTTTTTTTGCAGAACACAGAAGCGAGTTGATCCTCATGAGATAGATCCAAATTATAATGAGGGAGATGATGATGATGAGTCAGATAAAGAAGACACTGTGAATGAGGATGATTATGACCACACCACTCTGAATACAAGGATTCCAATCAAAGACATAACGCGAAACCCACAGAAAGAACAGATGCAAGGCCTTAGCTCTGGATGAATCTAGCATTCTCAAGTTTCAAGGATGAATCTAGCATTCTCAAGTTTCAATGGTTTTTTTTTGATATCCCCTGGGTTCACCCTAGGCATTCTAACTCCTAGGCTTAGCGCAGTTTTTTTGTTATGTGACTTTTTTTTTTTTCGTGTCATTGTAACTGCATAGACAATTAAGAACTCTATGGAACTTGTGGCAGCATCCGTTTAGGGCGATGCTGCCACCGTCTCTAATCCTATTCCGCCGTAACCTTCTCACTCTAACAAGGTTTCAATATATTTTTTTAACTTGAAAAAAAATATTCATTTTTTTAATTGATTTTTTTTTAATCCAAAACCACTTAAAAATTAATTTTTGAAATCTTGAATTTGGCTTTTTCTTCATTGCGTTTTGGCTTTTGCTTGCTACTGATTTTTCGGACAACGTTGTTCAAATGCAGGCTTAAGGATCGTAGTCAAGTTGCGTCAAACGACTCTCCAACCAAACTTGCAAATTCCAAGCTGCTTTGAAGAGTTTTAAGCTTACTCTGATACGATGTTCAAATTCAAAACAAAGACTTTCTTTGAAGAGTTTTAACCTTACTCTGCTACCATGCTCATATTCAAAGCAGAGAAAACAAATAAACGCACAAATCCAAATTATCTAGCTTCACGTGCTCTTCTCAATATTAGCATGAATATATATAAACAATACATAGCGCTGGGTTTCACTAAAACATTCCCCCAACTTCCTCACTAAGTAATTAATGCATATCTGTCTAGAACATTCCCACCACTAAGTAATAGATGTATATCTATCTTGTTCTATCTAGAACATTCGTGAACCTATTAACTATGAACTTGGTCAAATAATGGAAAAATTACTCCATTTAATAATTTTATGGTTATAAATGAAAGGAAAATTGTTAATAATGCTAGGTTAGGTTTAATATCATACATTTCTAAAAGGTAAATTGTTAATAGTGCTGCTTTGTTTTTTAAATCTCCAACTGAACAAGAATTTAGGGGATTTCGGCTGAGAAAGTTGTAAGGTCTTCGGTTACTTAGGAGCGCGTGCCATCCGGTTAACCCTACTTGCTGGGCATCTACGCATCCGGCTTAAAGAACATTCTGCTCATCAAAGATTCCATAGAGCCCAATAATGGCCACTGCTGAAGAAGCCATTCAAAATCTGGAGTTTAAATCTCCAGAAGACGAGTCATGGTATGCAGTATCCATTAAGTGTGGAAAACGTGAAGGACAGCCTGAAGGAGCTTCATACTTTGATGTGTATTACGAAAGTGCAAATCGAACAGGGCAGGTTTATCGCGTGAATTTGAAAGACAGCAACCAAGTGCAGGAAACGAAAGCGAGATTTCGATGCAAGTCCTATCAGTTAAGATATGGGATGTGCGACGATGCGCAAAGAGGAACAGCCATTTGTGCTGCTTACCGCTCAAACGAGAACAACGATACTAAGTATTTTGATGCAGTTGTTCAAGAGGTTCCTTAACTTCTTACCTGTTTATTTTTGTTTCTTTTTTTCAATTCTGTGCATTATACAGGTATCTTTACATGCTCATGCTATTTTAGCTTAAAATTTTATGCGTAGACCAAATGCTTTAGCAGCATCTGAGATTATAACCGTAGATTTCATATATAGATGATGGAAAGACCTTTTTGGGTCAATGTATTGTTACATGAATATTTTTAGTTATCTCGGGTAGTGTTACAATCAGCTGGTAACGCATATGATCTGATTGCAGTTGTTCAAGACTGCGAGGGGTTCGGATCCGTCATTTAAAGAGACAATTTATCGTATCAAGGTTTTATGGAATGACGGTCCATCTAAAGGTGAATTATCCATTCTTTCCGTTCAGGATATCCGCTTGGTGTCACCTGTAAGCATTGAAGCTCACCCGGTTATACAGTTTCTTGAGAGGGCGTTAGAGGAAAACAAGAAGAATGGTGAGGCCGAGGATGTTCGCACTAGTATGCCTGCCAGGGTTTCGAATAATGATCATGTGTTGAAAAGTTCAGTTGAAAATGTGTCTAATGTGCTCTCGAGCGATACTTGCAAGAATGCTTTTCTTATCCGGCTCAAACAATACGAAAATGAGGGATCAACGTCTTTATCCCGCTCAGGTAATTCAAATTTCCAGCATGAAAATGTGCAAAAGAATATTACCAATGAATGAACAGTTGATACAAAAATCTATATCGAATGTAAGAAAGTGCAATTTAATACTGCTAGAAAGAAGCAAAACCTAAATCATCCCGATCTGAATCTGACAGACAAGGCTCCTGTTGTTCCCAATCTGAATCTGCGCGCCAACGGTCCTTTTGTTCAAAATCTGGAGTATAAATGTCCAGAAGATGAGGCATGGTATGCAGTATCCATTAATTGTGGAAAGCGTGAAGGACAACACGAAGGAGCTTCGTACTTTGATGTGCATTACGAAGGTGTACATCGAACAGCGCAGGTTTACAGTGTGAATTTGAAAGACAGCAACCAAGTCGAGGAAACGAGAGCGAGACTCCGATGCAAGTCCTGTCAATTAAGAAATTGGATGTGCGACGATGTGCAAAGAGGAACAACCGTTTGTGCTGCTTTCCGCTTAAACAGGAACAAAGATCCTAAATATTTTGACGCAGTTGTGAAAAAGATTGATACAGTTGTGAAAAAGGTTCCTTAACTTTTTACCAGTACTATTTTTTTTTTTTTAAAATTCTGTGCATCATGTATCATAATTACATGCTAAAGCTGTTTTAGTTTAAGATTTTATGCGTAGATCAAATGCTTTAGCAGCATCTGAGATTATAACAGTAGATTTCATATATAGATATGATGGAAAGACTCTTTGGGTCAATGTATTGTTACATGAATATTTTTAGTAACGCATATGATCTGATTGTAGTTCGCCCAGACTGTGTACGATATAAATTTGTTAGTTACACAGACAATTTACTCTTCTAGAGTTATCGATGCCGTCGAGGTTTTATGGATAGACGGTCCGCTTAAAGGTGAAATTACCATTCTTACCGTTGAGGATATCCGCTTGTTATCACCTGTACGCATTGAAGCTCACCCGGTTATACAGTTTCTTGAAAGGGCGTTAGAGGAAAATAAGAAGAAAGCTGAGGCCAGGGATGTTCGCACTTGTATGACTGCCACAGTTGCAAATGATGATTATGTCTTGAAAAGTTCAGTTGAAAGTCTCTGTAATGTGGGTTCGAGCAATACTTGCAAGAACAAGAACAAAGTGTTTTGGTGAATATGTATGTAATTTCTTCATTTGTAGAACAAAGTTTTGAGCAAATATTCTTGGTCTCTACAGGATATTGAATCACATGATATTTTATGTTCATATGCTTAGTTCAATCATGGAATCTACTATTTTTGACCAATTTGATTGCAAAAGTATTGTCAACTAGAAGAGTAGAAATTCAAATGTTTCTCTTGCAAATGTTCAATCCTTTACCTAAGCCACACAATCTCCTTCTTTGCAGTTTCCATAGATTTTTCCTATGTTGTGGAATCTGTTAGAGCTAACTATTTGTGTGATATCAAGAAGACAACTATTGATCCAAGACTCATGAGATAACTTGGATTTGATACTTGGTTTTCCTTATCTCCAACAATGTCTGAATAAAAATATCTGATCAGATTGAAGTCATCCACATTAGAGTACCTAAGTCCAAAATATTGTGTAATGCCTAGTCTAATGGTAGTAAGATAGATAAGGTTTCCCACAAGCTTTATGTACTTTGTTTCATCATCAAATTCATTCCCTTCCTTTGATGTCAACTTCGAATTTTGTTCCATTGGAGTGGAAACATAATTACACCGAGTCATGTCGAACTTTTTAAACAATTCTCCAATATGCTTCTTTTAGGAGATGAATATGTACTTTGTATTTTGATTCACTACAGTGCCCAAATAGTAGTGAAGATGTCCATAATATGCATCTCAAATTCTTTCTTCAACTCTTTATTTATGGATGCAATATAGATTTCATTGTTCCCTATTATCAATAGATCATATACATATACTAAAATATATACAATAGTTTTTCCAACTTTATTCGTAAACACAATTGCATCATCGATATTGAAATGATTAAAATTCAATTTAAGAAGATTCTAAGTTAAATTTTTATACCAAATGCATGGTGCTTGTTTTAGGCCATATAAGGATTTGATGAGCTTGCATACTTTTTGTTCTTGTCCCCTCACAACAAAGCCTTATGGTTGATAAATGAAAACATTTTCTTTCAAGTCTCCATTCAAGAAATATGTCTTCACATTTATTTGATGAATTCTCTATCCATTCTGTGCAAATCCTTTTTCTATGATCCTTGCTTTTTGTTTGTCAAGTGAGCCATATGATTTGTACTTGTTCTTGAACACCCACTTGAAAAATATTGGTTTGGTTATGAGTGGAGGATCCACCAACTTCCATGTTCCATTCTTGATGAGAGCAACAGATTCCTTCTAGATGATCCCTTTCATCTCATCATGAAAACATGCTTCTTTATATAAAGTTGGTTCAAAGTTAGTAGATAAATTCAAGTCACAATCATATGAAACAACTATGTAATTTACATCACCCATGTTTAAAGTATCTACATCACCTTCATCTTGTCTTGAGGAACCTCTAGTTCCTATCTTTTTTTATCTCATTAGGATGAGAACTTTCAAGCGTTTTCATGAGCTATTTTGGTGGAACTTTCTGATATGGTCTAGGTTGCTCAATTGATTGAGATGGTGTTGATTTCTTATGAAGACTTAGCTTTTGGATCCTCTCAATCACATCATCGAAATGGACTTTAGGTTTTGATGAACTGACTGGAACATATTCATGAGAGGAAGATATTGCTTCAAAAGAAAAATGGCATTCCATAGATTGACACAAGATAGGGATATCCCCTTCGAGATGTTGAATCTCGTTATCAAATTCATGATATATATTTACAAGGGTGAATTTTTCAATATGATCAGGCTTCCTCTCAATAGTTTTGTCATTATTTGAGGATTCAAGAAAGATTACATCTCTAGAAAGAATGAATTTTTTGTTTTCCTCATTGTAAAGATGATATCCATTGGTGGTATTTGAATACCCCAAAAATATTTTCTTCTAACTCCTTGGCATAAAAATTTCTTCTTTCCTCAGGAATAAATGCATAGTAGGTGGAACCAAATACCCTGATATGCCTCACCAAAGGAATGCAACCATACCACATTATATAAGGAGTCTTGTTTTCAAGAGCATGAGATGGACACATTTTTTTCCTATTAGATGCAAATAGAATAATATCACCCCAAAACACTAATTTTACATTTTTGAAAAACATCATTGAATGAACCAGATTTAGGAGAGTCCTTTACATTCTTTCAACTACACCATTATAATGAGGATTATATGGAATTGTGGTTTGATGTTTGATTCCATGTTGGTGAAGGTAGCTTTCAAATTTGTTAGATGTATATTCTCTTCCATTATTAGTGTGAAGAGATCCAATATGAGACTGAGATACATTTTCAATCTATACATGAATATTTTTCAAAGTTTCAAAGGCTTGCATTTTCTCTTTCAACAAGAACACCCAACACATCTTGGTGTAATGATGAATAAAATTCATGGTATATTTATTTCAAATTGCAGAAGGAATAGGCTTAGGTCCACACAAATAAGAATGAATGAATTCAAGTTTTCTACATGCTCTAGAAATAGAATCATGAAATGGTTTTTTCTTGTTCTTTCAAGGATACAAGCATCACATTGCTTCAATTCTCTAGGAAGAGTAGGAAAATAAAAAACACCATTCTTTCTCAATAAACATAGAGTATCATAATTAATATGGCCAAATATAGCATGCCACAAAACACTAGATGGAATTATACCTTCAGCATGATGAGAGAGGTTTGCAACATTTTTTGTATCGGTAGATTTTCCTTTCAGCTTCACCAGTCTTCCATATTATATTCTGGTCAAGACAACCATTCTCTTAAAATCATTCCTTATTTCAACTTTTCCACCGAACATATGAACATAGTGGCCTTGGTGTGAGATGTACACAAGGGATAGAAATTTGCTTTGCAACTCGGGAAGATAGAGCACATTATCTAGAAAAAAATTGTGAGTCTAGGAAACTTAATCCCAATGGGGCCAATTTGCGAGGATTTGAGACTTGATCTATTTGAAAAATACATTATGCAATATACATTTTCATTGAAGTCTTTGAACAAGTCTGTTTGGAATTTCATGTGGGAGGTTTCACCTGTTTCAAGAAGCCATGCATCTCTCCGAGAAGCAAATGAAGTGTAAAAACAAATATTCAGTCAATCCTATATTTCAATTGGAAACAATGTAGTGAGAAAGTTCTTTGCCTTTTTATGGATCTGATGTTTTATCCTTGTATTATTTTTTATTATGTCTCCCTATGATCTCCTCCCATGCAACTCTACATTTAGTCACTTCATGTGACCCGTTCTTTCTGCAATAGGTACAATGAAGATTGAATTTTTCATGCGGATTATGCCAACCCCATTGCCTCTAAGAATATTTCAAGATCCTTTCATTTCTTACCAGTGTAGCTGATATTTTGCTTGTTCCCATTGCCATCTTAAATCTCATGTATCAACAAAAAATTAAAGAGGTTTTCTTCCAAGCACCTCCAAAGTAATCTAACAAACCTAATAGTCATCGATTTCTACTCTGAACCAACGAAAAAGAGTTGGGGGAGTTAAGAAAGTAATTAGAATGATCATTGGACAATTTTCTATACTCAATTTTGGCACCCAAGTTTTTTGGAAAGTTGTGTGTGCGCATATCTAATATTTCACACACATTAGTTTTTCACATGCATATAAGCAAATGAACTTGAATGGAAGTAGGAACATGGGACAATCAATTTTGGTACTATGCATAGAATATTAGAAATATATTACATGCAAGTCAAATAAAAAAAAATATATTCGGGAATCTTTAATAATAATGAATGAAGAAAACATGAAAGGTCATGGGAGGAGATGATGGTTGAGTTGGAATTTTTTTTAATATTGGGATGCCTCAAGGAGGTTATGTGTGCTGCATGAATTTGTTAGAAGCCTATAGAACTGGTGCTCACTCAAAAGAGAGGAGTAAAGGAGGAAGAACAAAGAAGTTTCATTTGTGTATGGAGTCTATCTAAGTCTTGTAATGGTCAGGTCCAATTTGTTTATGGAGTCTATTTGATTTTTGTAATACCTTTGTGTAATTCTAGAAAAATTCTTTATTAGAGTCTATATTGCAGTTAGTCAGTACTGAGAGCATGAGTAGAGAGCCTATGGAACATTTGAATATATTTTGTTTGTAGAATGACCTACAACTCCAGGTTACTAGAACACCATTTCATGTGTAACCTAAAGTTGGTTGTGTATTCTTTCTAAGGAATATTGGAGATAATATGAAGCTTCATTTCTCTCTATGAATGCATATATATATGTTCTGTTTTAAATGGATGATTGTGTTAATGACTTATATTGTTACTTTGTTAATGGATTATAATTAAATGAATGAATTATATCCTGAGCGACTTCCTTGTCTGATTTATCCCTTCATATCTGACACAAGACAAGACTGTCTCTGTGATTCTCATGGTGTCTCAGGTGAGACCATTTTTTTATCTTAGACTAGATATTAATATGTCAATGCCTTGGGCATTTTTTGGTCATTTGTATATGAACCCTAGATTATGAGCCCCCTAGTGTTAAGAAGGATGCACGTAAGTGAGTGAGAAAGTGATTATGCTTTTGGGACCTAAAGGTCTTTTATTACATGATGAAGGGATCAAAGAGATCAAAAAATAGATTAGAGAGACTATATGGGATTATGACCAATGGTTCAATATGTTTTTATATAGAATGGCATTCCAAATCCAATATGTTCATCATAGGGAGTGGTCCATTGTAGGACTACTCCCCCATATCCAAGTTTTTCTCACCCATCAAAAGGTGACTACATAAAAAGAGGCTTTGGAGATTGCAATGTTCCTGGAATCTACACCAACAGATGGTGAGAAATTAGAAGGGTTGACGCAGGTGTAGTGCCAACTTGTAAATATTACAACGTAGTTGTGGAATATGGAAAAGATAAAAGTGGCGCGTCGACATGTATGGTGTATTATGTGTTGGTTTGAAGGTCACTATAGGGATGAATGTCCTACATTGGTAAATTGATTATCAATGGGTGTTTCAAATCCATTTTTGTTAGGAGGAAAATCACTCTATGGCACAGGCTAAATGACAACAAACATAAACGACTACATAAATCAACTCTAATCTCAAGTATGCTATATAAAAAAATATGCTAACAAGACAATATAAAGAGCCTACCTCATCAAGATGTTCAATAAAGTCCATTGTTGAGCACAAGACTCAAATAATACACCTGCAAATAGGGAAGAGATTGGGGGCTCAACAATGTGTTCAGACTTAAAAGGACAAAATGATGCAGACTCGATATGAAGTGAATAATTTCTCCAGAGTAACTTTGCTCTCAAAGTTGAATTCTTTTCCTTTTCTCCACAACTTGGATATGGCCCATTTATAGCCTTGAAATGAAACTGAAGCACCGATTCATAATGTTTATAGTATATGGAAGTTCAAGGATCATGGATCTCGTGACATGACATGGAAACCTGACACTATTTTTTAATTTTTGGCACAAAATCCGATGTACGTGGACTATAATGGTGCAACCTGTGTACAGACATGTTGTATAGTTGTTAGGACATGTATATGTAGAAAAATACATTTTTTAGCTTGAAAATGCAAAAAGGGACTTCAAGTCTACACAGGGAAATGAATAAGGCCTTCTGAGCAAGTTTGCCCAAGGTGAGGAAAATATTGCTATAACAGATGCCCCTTAATGTGTGAGGTTAGAGGAGTATCTACGATGGCCGAAATATATTATAATTCACATAAGTTGAGTAATGGAGACCCTACTAGATGAACTAGTTTCTCATAAGAATATTACATTTCATATTGACTTTGTGCACATGGTTCTCAATTTGAATTATATTGCAGATCCATGTAGAAATATACCAAACAATTTTTCATGGCTATGAATAGGAAATACAGGGGTAGATAAATGCCATAGGCTATCATAGTCACAAAAAAGGCCTGGTGAAAACCAATCTAAAAATAAATATCAAGGTATATGTATACAAGGGAGTACAATATGATCTCCCATGATCAGTCAAGTCATATAGGTACTGGTCCAATGAATGATAGAAATAGCTCAAGAAAGCTGTGAATATGAATTGATGTCTTGAAGTCTTCTACATGATCCGCCAAAGGTGTAAGTCTACATCATGTGAATAAAGCAGTTGAGGTCGAAAACAATGAGAATTCATTTGATTATCGATCATTAAGGTATATGGTTAACAAACACGAGATAACCTATTGATAATTAAAGTAGGTGTCAAGGCACCAGGTACATTCTTGCATGTGTGAATAAGGGTGTTGATGTCGAACACTTGAATAATCCATCGATCAAGAGACATTGATGTATTCCCAATTGTTGATGGAAAGAGAACCTTCCACTGATGACTGTAAGCCCCGAGTTAACTACCAATGAGGATATGTCAATTGTTGGGTTCAAGGTTACCTACCCATAAAGAAAGTAGGACCAATGTGCATGGTAGGACTACATCTTCATGTATCTCTAAGACACACTGAGGGTATGGACAACATGGAAAATCAAAAGTTCTGAGAAATGGACGACACGGTCTGATAGACATCCTTTGAACAAAATTATGAGACATATGGATCAATCTGGCAGCATAGACTCAATTATGAAACTTTATGATGCAGGAGGCACCAATAAAACTCTCCATAGGGACTAGAAGAGTAACTAATCAGGGGATTAAAATCTAAGGACATCGACATTCTAAGGTCATGATAAACCCAACATTTTGATGATAAGTGAACTCAAAAATTTGTGCTATGTTCAAAGGCGACACAACTACTGCCAACATGAGATAATATTATTTTTCCACCCATCTTTATTTTGGGTTTTTCATAGACAAATGAATGTTATGATACAGAGGAGGAAAAACGTGTCACAAGTAAGAAACTAATTCCAATAGTGGAACATACCTATGCTCAATGAAATAATATACATGTATGATATGGACACTTGCGGGAATGTTTCCTCGTAGAGTACATGATGTGAAGTTGCAAAGGATATAAACAAGGCTCTGTTTGGTTAATGATGCAAACTTATCGAGATAATAGGATTATAATGCAATAGTGGGAATCAACAATAGGCTCAATATTGCAAGAGGGAGGATGAGATGCAATTACAAATTGACTCCAAAGAATGTACTTTTCCATAAATTAAGTCCCCTAGGCCTGAAAAATTATAAAACAATACCTACGAGAACTCTTCTACCCACTAGTGACTAGAGTTTTCCTTTTTCGAAATTACTCTACTTGGTTCAAAAAAGGGTTAAAATTACACCAAATAGACATCCTTTTAAATCCAATTTATGAGTGTGAAAGAGACAAGATCACTTGAAAATATTTTTTCTTTTTGAGAGAGTCGAAAAAGAGATTAAGCAAGCCTCGAGAATACTATTCTAAGAATCATATGATGGGGGAGGCCAAGGCTCCCATTTAGGACTTATGTCAAAATTCATTAACTCATAGATAGCTAACAGAATCTTGGGAAAACCCAAAGCTTTCCAAGTCGAGGAGGATAAAATACTTGCAGAGGTTACCTTATCTACAATATATAGAAGAAATCCCCTTATCTGGAAGGGTGTAGAAGAAGGAAGTCGAAGCTCTACAAGATCATTCCAATAAAAGGAAAACACTCTAGGACTTGGAGGGAGTGTACTCGAAGAGAGTGAAATCCTCCCTTGTGCAGAAGGTACAGAACTAGAAATGATAAGGACATGGTCAACAGACTCATCACCCTGGAAAAGAAGAGTGGGATTGACGGAATATTGCATCGGCAATGTCACTTCCTTAGACTTGTCACTCTCCAAGAGAAGAGTGGGATCAAACGAATATTGCATTGTCACAACCACTTATTCAATTGTTGGTTGAATAGGATGTGAGACAACAAGGTCAAGAGATGCATCACCCCCAAAAATAGGTGTGTTATCAGTTGAAGATTGCATTGACACAACTGCTTCATCAACCAAAGAAGGATTAAAATGTTGGGAAACCAAAGACGAATCAGAAACTGAAGGGCCCCCAGGCAAGGACCATGCTTCTTATACCACAATAGTAGCATGACAAAAACGAGTAAGGTGATATCCTTTGAAAATACTATAAAGGAACTTTATCTTACATATCATACATCTAGGATTCTCAATCATATGAATGCCCCCAACATGACTTGCAGTGGCTAGTGACATGGTCCGATCATGACATATAGAGGCTAGTAGAAAAATTCCAACATGACTTGTAGAGGTTGGTGATGGATTCCCAACATGACTAGAAGAGGTTAGTGATGAACCTTCAACATGACTAGCACAGGTTGATGATGAACCCCCAACATCACTAGCAGAGGTTGGTGATGAATCCCCAACATGTCTAGCAGAGGTTGGTGATGGATGTGTAGTGTGACTAGTAGTGACTAGAGTTGTGCTCCCAACATGAAATGCAATGGTTGTTTGTTGGTATTCAACATGACCTACAGAGTTTGTTGACTTATCTTCAACATTACTAGCAGAGGTTGGTAATATAATGTCAACATAACTTGTAGTGACTGGAATGCTGGTGGCAGTTGGTTGAGGCATTTGAGACCAAGGTTACAGAAATAATGGTTTTGAGGAATCGATGGATAGGAAGGGTTTTGGTATACACCATGGCCCTATATGGAAGGATAGTATCATCCTCCAAAGTTATTCATAAAGGATTATAATGGCATCATGACCGAGGAAGTCACTTGCAAAGAGAAAGTGACATGAAAAGGGTTACTCGGGTGAAAATATATGTTTCCCCCATACGAAGGAACTTCATAAAGTGGGTTTCTCATACTAAAAAACTAACTACCCCTAGATGAAACACTAGAAGACAGATGAATATCCTTCATGGGAAAATCATTTGTAGTAACTGTCATGGCGGAAGAAGGATAGATGGATGGGATGTAATAAGTAGAATGACCGCCTATTTGAGAACTTGCTCCTGAAAAAGTGAACCTGGTATTGGATCCATAGGAAGGAATATTCTAACCTCCTACCGTAATATTTGGTTGAGGGATATGACTCCCACCAAACGAAAGGGGCGAATAAGGAGGCATCATGCCCCCAGACCCAAAACTAGGATTCACATAAGGAGATGAGACAGAGGATGGAAAGTGCAAAGATGTGTCTACAATACCATGATAAAAATGATTAGAGGCCTAAGGTATTGGTTGAGTATAATGATTCGACATACCACTCAGAAATATAAAAGGATTTTTCCTCGTGGAATTAGAAAAGACCATGGGTTGGGTTGCGCTAACTGAGGTAGTCATGGAGACTCCAATAACGATGGAAATGAAAAATCATGACACAATATAAAATCCAAAGGCCAACTAATAATAAAAGAGCACACAAAAATAAATAAAAGGGCCAATATGCATAGAAACAAGATAAAGTGGATGAAAGGGGCCTCCCTCCCTAAAGTAGGTATGCCTCTCCCAAGAGGGGCCTGAGACTCCCTTCAAAAGATTAGAGGTATCAAAATCAATTATAAGGGTCCTTGTGGGATTAACAACTAGTCAATCAAATCCCCTGGAGAGGTAATCCTACATAAAGGTTGTGTGTTGTATGACCTTTATCTAAGTCAGGGTACTTGTGTAGTAACCCCTGAAAGTAACCTATGTGGATAACTATGTCAAGAAACTAAGACACCACGATATAACCAATGCACAGGCGAATAGTTATAAGTCAGGTCCACCATATGGGAAGGGTAACAAAGACTTAAATCTCAAAAGAATTTCCTCTCACAAAGGTAAAGGTACTATAAAGACCCCCATATATGAATAGATCCCTAGAAATATCTCTAACGCTAAGAAGGTATTGGGGGGATATCCCCTCAACCAACTTCACGCGAGCTTGTGCTTAAATCCGATGTGAGTGGAGCCTCCCGACGTCACACATTATACAATGGATTTCACCACTCCCTTAGTCAGAAACATATGTTGATTTTAATAACCTTGGAGAATTTTACTCACAAAATCCTGTTCCATGACTCTAAATATTAAGCTAGATCGTACACCCTGAAAAATAAAATCATTTCTAGTCAATTTTAAATTTATCAACATCACTTTTAGTGTCTTTGTTTACTCAAAAGATGTGTTCTTGAAGTTGATGATGTTATGACTCAACAAGTAAAATAAATGAATATGAATATAATACAAAGTCCTAACTTCAATTCCCAATAAATGATAAGCTTCCCAAAATGAAATTTTCAATTCAATTGCAATTTCAAATAATGTTCAATCTTTCCATACATGTACTAATATCAACGACAATAACCCACAATGCAAAATGTATTTTTTTTTGTATTTTCAGTATAAAGGAATGAAAATGCAAGGAATGAACAACATATTGATATAAAGACCCTATTATATGTAGACAGAGACAAACCAAGTAGAATATCAAGAAGCAAGCACCTAGCCTAGGATGCAAAGAAAACCAGTGAAAAGGATGATGAGAAAGAAAAACTTCCCGAAAATTCAACCAAAGAAAGGTTTCCTATCACTCAGCACAAACTTAACAGTCATGGAAAAGACCTAATAAGACTCATCAACCATAAAAAATTACCCAACAAACTTGAAACTCAACAATCAAGTAAACAGGGATGATGTACACAATTGTTAAGGAGATAACCATGTATATACGCTTCCTACAAAATGACAACTTGTGTATGCACGTGACTGTCAGAGAAAAAAACATGTATATGTATTGAAACACTCCTAGGTTAAGGATAAGGACAAGAAAATCATACTCAAAATGAACAGAGGATGTCAAGCAATCATACGATAAGAAACTCAAGATAAACGAGAGCAATCAAAAGAGAAAAAAACTCCCAACCCCAAAAAGAAGATTATTTCCCCAGTATGGTCACCAATTCTATTATGAGGAAAATCACTCTATGGCATGGGGTAAAACACAACAAATGGAAATGACTACAAAAATCAACTCTAATCTCAAGTATGATATATAAACATATATTCTAATAAGACAAGATAAAGTGCCTACATTGTCCATATGTTCGATGAAGTCCACCGTTGAGAACTTGACTCAAAGAAATACGCCTGCAAATTGTCCTAAAAAATAAATATACACAAGAATATGGTGATAATATATAAAATTAGAACATACAATAGCATTATCCATCAATATTCTAATGTAGGTGGATATTGGTGGCCACCCAACTATTCCATTGGCTCGAAAAATAGTTTTCCACATTGGAGACTTGGGGTCGATGTGATAGTTAAAGGCACTAACCTTGTCTAGTCTAAAATCATTCTTCTCAGTAAGACCTTTCCAATGGGATATCGTGCACATAAAATGGGGATTGTATGCAAAAGTTACAACCCCAAGAAGTTGATGTACTAACTTACCTAAACGGGGCCCACATGATTTTTGGCACTTCATCTCCTAGGGTTAGGTTTTTGGATGTATAGGGTTTTTGACATTCATATTTATTTTAAAAATTCCTTCAAAGCCTCATTGTAATCATCTTCTTGTGAATGATCACAACCGTCACATCTCTTCTGAGAGATAAGCCACCACTATTCCAACAAGCTTATTTTCTGCTGCATTTTACAGTTTCAACTTATTTCCTTATTGAATAGAAAACCAATTTTACTTTATCTTTGTTATTCTATGTTAAGCATATTTCAATAACATATATTAATTTCATTATGCTCATAAAATACATATCATTGGTATCCGATCAGTCTGCTCCTTTTCGTCTTAATGCATGTCCTCAACGAGGTTAGGGTACAAAGAATTAGGTCTCGAGCTTGTTTCTCTTTAGGAAAAAAGCTCGTGCACACCCAAGTGAACTCTCATGGAAGGATAAAAGAAACATTATGGGACAGGAGATCCTTTCAAATAAATTCTTGAGGAAGCCCTCACATGATAGAAGAACGAGATGATGGAGTATTTCACATAAATACTTCAACGACTACCAACAGGTGACGAATCTTCCTCGAGTGGAGGCATCACCCCCTTCAAGGTACAAATCAACTTTGGTATTCCTGTTTTTGAAGGTAAAATAGACAAAGATGTTGTATACAAGTGGTTGAATATACTAAAAGGGTATTTTTTTTTCCATAAATTTTTGAATAGAGAAAATATTTCTTTTGCGCTCCTCAAAGCCGTCCCCCATGTCAAAGATTCGTGGGAAAAATTTTGTGAGAAAAAGGAAACAAAGGAATCCTCATTATTTATAGTCGTGGCCACTTGAGAATCCTTCAAGGATGCTATTAAGGAAAAATAATACCCCATCAGAAGTTATGACGACTTGTATGCCAAATGAACCACACTGTGACAAGAAAGAGACCAAGCAGTGCCATAGTTCACAAATATCTTCCATACCTTGCGCAAAAAGTTGGGTATCAAATATTCAGAGCAAAATGTGGTACTCAAGTATCATGATTCTCTGCATACATACATACATCCAGACTGAAATGGAATTTATGGACATCTCGTCCTTGGTTTCGACATACCGATATGTCGCCAAAATCGAGTAGAATCTCAAACAAAAGACGTGACAATTTGGGCATGGCAACCCCTCACAACAAAATCTAGGAAGGTGTGCCCCCAACCCATAGAAAAAAGGACAGATAAAAGATGGAAAATATTAGGACAATCAGTCCAATCTGTAGGCAAATAAGGACACGAGAAAGACAAAGAAAGATATCGGGAAGTGTTGCAACTTCCATAAGAGCCCTTAGCATAACACTACTTACTATTGCTCAAAGCAGTCACTAGTGATCGAAGTGAAAGCCTATGAATTAGATGAAGGTACTGACTCTGAGTTGGAACTAGAAATGGGAAGATGGAGCATTTACGTGGAACCTAGTGCCACCATTGCTACCACCAAGCTCCAACCTGGTGAGCTAGAGGAGCCAGAAGAAGGCGAGCTCCTCTTCCATTCACATATGTCGGTAAAATGAATCCTGATGCAATTCATCATTTATAGCGGTATCCAGGAGAACCTCATATTAGCAGAGGTCATCAAGTGACTAGCCTTGATGGCAACGCTGCACCCGCAACCCTATGCCATTGGATGGCTCCACCAAGGAAGTGATCTCCACATTAGCTAACAGTGTCGAATGTTGTATGACATCAAGCCCTTCAAAGAAGAGGTATTGTGTGATGTTGCTTCTCTTGAAGTTTGTAATGTTCTTTTGTGCCAACCTTATTTATGGAAACGTCATGTTGTATATGAGTATAGGCCTCGTAGTGTTATTATTACTTTGAATAAGAAATTGTATAGGATACCCGAGGCAGTCCCTCCTAGTGATATTTCCTTGATCTATGTCAAGCAATTCAAGAAGGTCATCTCTCAAACCAGGAATTTTTTATTCTTTTTTATTCACTCTCAGAGTGAGAAAAAGATCAAAACCACATCCAGGGCATTCGCGACCGATCTCTCCACACAAAAGTATAAAGTAGATAATTTCTTGGAAGAATACTCATATATATTCTCCTCTCCTACCAAGGTACCTTTGCACTACCAGGTCAAGCATCCCATCAATCTGACCCTAGGCACACCGCTACCCAATGGGACAGTCTACCATCGCTCTCTGTTAGAAAATGAGGATATCAAGAGGAAGATCCAATAACTTATCTACAAGGGGAACATCTATCCCATCTCATTGCCTAGTGGGAGCACAATCGTGATGGTGCAGAAGAAAGACGGGACCTGATGACTCTGCATTGATTATCGGGCCCTGAATAAAATCACAGTCCCAAACCGGTACCCAATTCCTCAAATTGATGACCTCCTTGATCAACTCATAGGGGCCAAATACTTCAGTAATATTGATCTGAGGTCCGACTACCACCAGGTCCCAATAGAATAGACATATGTATGCAAGACCACCTTCAAGTCAAAAGAAGTTCTTTTTGAATGGCTGGTCATGCCCTTTGGTTTAACAAATGATCCAACAACTTTTATGAGGATGATGGATGATATCCTACAACCTTTCACCAATACCTTTGGAGTGGTGTATCTGGATGACATCCTCATCTACAACAACACTTGGGTGGAACACTTGCAGCATATTCAACAAGTTATGCACACTCTATGGCAACACATACTATATGAAAACTTGGAAAAATGATCCTTCATCATGTACAAGGTCCATTACTTAGGCTACATTATTGATCAATATGGTGTGCATGTGGATCTAGCCAAGATCTAGGCCATCCTTGACTGGCCAACCCCAACCACTCTCACTGAACTTCAGAGCTTCTTGGGCCTCAACAATTTCTCTCGCAGGTTCGTGTTGGGATTGTCTCATATCGCATGAACCCTCAGCCAAGTAACTAGGGTTGGCAGTAAGAAAAAATTTATGTGGTGCATGTCCCAACAACAAGCCTTCAATGACTTGAAGAAGCATTTTTTCTAATCCCCATTACTTTCATTACCAGACCTACATCATCCCTTTGAGATCGAGACACATACTTCATACTATGATGTGGGCACCATTCTCACTCAACATGGCCACTCCGTGGAATATCATAGTGAGACACTATCAGACGTTGTTCGTAAGTACCCTAATTACGACAAAGAAATGTACTCCATTACATTTTTTTTTCGTAATTAGGGTACTTATGACAAAGAAATTACATTGTCCACTACTAGAGAGATTACATTCTTGGAAAGAAGACAATCATCCACATTAATCACAAGCAACTATAGTTCATGCAGACCCAAGGAAAATTGCAAAATGACCGCAATCAGAAGTGGTCCACACACTTATAGTATTTCCACCTCAACATCAAGTATAAAACAGGCAGTACCAACTGAGTTGTTGATTTCCTTAGACAACATCCATTCATGGCACTCAACACATTGCTAGACTCTTGTGGCCACGAGACCTCTTGATGGCCCCACCTCTATGAGACATACCCTAAATTCTCCACCACCTACCAAATCTTGGGCACCAACTTAGTGGTCGCTAATTTCCATCTTCAGGATAGGTTGTTGTGTCATCTAGTCTATATCTGCATTCCATCAAGTGAGCACGTGAAGATAATTTAGGAAGCTCACTATAGTTGGGTGGTAAGACACTTTTGCATTGAAAAGACAATGGTACTGTTGCAAAAACATTTCTACTGGCCGAAATTTCGACAAAATGTCAACAAGTATATCAGGTCCTTCACTTCCTGTGTTATTGTCAAACCGACCACTAATAAACAGAGCCTATACATCCCTCTTCCTACTAATGACATGCAATGGGAATCCATCTCAATGGACTACATGTGAGGCCTCCCATCCACCAAGAGGGGAAATGACTATGTTTTTGTGGTTGTTGATCACTTTTCCAAGATGGAGATTCTAGACGCCTATAAGAAGAACATCACAACAAAATCCACTGCCAAGATCTTCTTTGAACAAGTATCGGTACATTTTGGGATCCCACAAACCATTTTCTCAGACCATTGAGCTTCTGGTCATCACTGGATACCATCCTCACCAAATCCACTACCTTCCACCCCCAGACATGTGGCCAAACTGAGGTCGTCAATTGAATGATCGTACATATCCTACACATGTACAATTAAAAACACCCCCACACATGGGATGAGAGTCTTCCCTATTTCAAGAATATCTACAACTGAGCTCTTCATAGCTCAACTACACATAGGCCCTTTCAGGTGGGGTTGGGATTCCAACCATTGGGCCCCATGGATGTTTCACTACCCCTGGCAACCACCTCGGTTGACTCATCCCCTTCTCCACCAGAAGCTGACAAAGCCCCCCGGTTCATTGAGTGGATCTAGTACATCTTCCAACAAGTTCAAGATATTCTACAAAATTCAAATTCCAAGTACAAGCAACACCATGATCAACATCGAGTGCCACATAAGTTTCAGGTAGGTGAAAAATTTTGGTTGCACTTGCAGAAAGAGGGCCTTACAGGGCTGCATTAGAAGCTTCACCCACTCTATTCTGGATCATACACCATTACCAAGGCTGTGGGTGACAATTATTTTGAGCTCAACATTCCCCCTTTTCTTGGCCTGCACCCAATCTTCAATGTGGGTCTCCTTCGACCATATCTCCCACCATTATTGGACAGCTCAAAGATACCATAGAAGTTGACACCAACATAGCTCAACCTGGACTCCATGCAATAGGAATTGAATGATCATATTTTGGAAATATATATCAAGGTAACTCAACAACAAAGGATCCTTCTTTATCGAGTCGTCAAGGCAAGGCAACTCCTACATCAAGAGAAGTGGCTCACCTGGGGCCAAATTCAACAAAAAATTCCTCATTTGATGGGGGAAATCAATGCAATGGATACCATTTATTCCTAAGGAGGGAGGGTTTTTCTAGGTGGATATCAATGGCCACCCACCTATTCCATTGGCTCAAAAATTAGTTTTCCACCTTGGCAGGTTTTTAGCAGTTTTTTGGGTTCCAAACTTTTGGGGTCATTTTGAGGCCCTAAATGAAGTTTTTGGGGATTTGGGGCCGAAGTGATAGCCACAATAACCAACTTTGGCCATTCAAAAATCGTTCTTCTCAATTATACCTTTCCAATGGGATATCATGCATCTAAAACAAAGATCGTATGCAAAAGTTACGACCGTGGGAAGTTGATGTACTAACTTACCCAAACAAGGCCCACATGACTTTTGGTGCTTGATCTCCTAGGGTTAGTTTTTTGGATGTATAGGCTTTTTGACATTCATGTTTATTGTAAAAATTCCTTCAGAGCCTCATTGTAATCATATTCTAGGGAATGAGCAGAATCATCACATCTCATCTCAGAGATAAGCCACCACCATTCCTACAAGCTTGTTTTCCATTGCATTTTACAGTTTCAACTTATTTCCTTATTGAATAGAAAATCAGTTTTACTATATCTTTATTATTCTTTGTTATCCATATTTTAATAGTCTTTATTCATTTTGATATGCTCATAAAATATGGATGACATTCATAACAAATAATCCCATGGAATAAAAATTCAAATATTTGCAAGACATTAATTGGACGAGAAAAGAGTATTTCTATTAAAATGTAATCAACATAAGTGTATGAATGAATTTTTTTTGTGTTGACACGTTCAGAACCAAGAAACTATGTCCCTTCTAGCTGGGCCTCCACCACTTCAATTCTCCACCAAAGGCAAGCTCATATTAGACAAACAATGAGTTTTTCCATCAAATAGGGAAGAGATTGGGGGCTGAGCAATGTGTTCAGACATAAAATGACAAAGGGATGAAGACTCAATATAAAGTTAATAATTCTCGAGGGTAACTTTGCTCTCAAAGTTGAATTCTTCTCCTCTTCTCCATAGCTTGGATATGGCCCATTTATATCCTTCAAATGGAACTAAAACACCCAGTAAGAATGTTTCCAGTATAGGGAAGGTCAAAGGTCAAGGATCTTGTGACGTGACATGGAAACCTGACAACATTTTTTAATTCTAGGAACAAAACCTGATGTACATGGGTTGTAGTGATGCAACCTGCATATACACATGATGTATAACTATTAGGTTTCATATATTTGGAAAAATACAATTTGTATCTATGGGAACTTCAAAAAGGGACTTCAAGTCTACATACGGAAATGGAAAAGGCCTTCTCAGAAAGTTTTCTCGGGGTGAGGAAAATCTTTCTATAACGATTTTCAACTGCACCTCATACCAATTGTTGTGATGTTTACAGATAATGGGGACATATCTCTCCCCACATCCCAACACTTTAGAAGTACCAAAAGACTACTCATACTCCATGTTTTGTCCCTTTACCAATTCTTTTATGGTGTTATATCTAGATGACCTCCTCATCTTCAACAAGACTTGGGTGGAAAACTTACATCATATTCAACAAGTCCTTTACACTCTCTGACAACACAGGCTATATTCTAACTTGGAAAATTTCCCCTTCTGCATGAAGGTGTTCCAATACCTAGGCTAAATGTTTTATGAGGATGGTGTGAATGTGGATCCAACCAATATCTAGGTCATTCATGAATGGCCAACCCTAACCACATTGACTGAACTTTGGAGTTTTGTAGGACTTTCCAAATTCTATCACATTTTAATGTTGGGATTCTCCCATATTGCATGGGCCCTTAGCCAAGTGACCAAGGGTGGTGGAAAGGAAAATTTCATATTGGAGAATTCACAACAATGAGTGTTTGATGTTCCAAAACATCACTTGTTCTTAGCGCCAATACTCTCCTTATGTGATCGGAAACAAACTTTCGAGATTGAGATCGATGCTTCAGAGTATGTTGTGGGTGTAGTTCTCAATCCACATGGTCATCGAGTGGAATATCATGAGACATTATTAGATGCCATCCTTAAGTACCCCACCTATGAAAAATAAATATATTCCCTTGTACAAGGTTTCCACCAATGGAGGAATTTCATTCTCAGGAAGGAGACAATCATTCACATTGATCACAAGCCTTTCCAATTCATACAGATATAAGGAAAAATTCATAATGACCTTCATCAAAAGTGGTCCACATACTTTCAACAATTCCATCTCAGCATCAAATATAAGGTAGGGAGCACCAATTTTGTCGTTGACTGCCTCAGTCGACCTCCAGTTCCTACCCTAACCACATTGCTCCACTCCTACAAACATGAGGCCTTAGAGTGGCCTCAACTCTACAAGATGAGTCCTGACTTTTCTACCATGCACTAGTTACTAGGCCCAGATGTGACTGTCACTGACTTTCACCTCTAGGATGTACTATTATGGAATCTGGGACACCTATGTGTTCCTTCATGTGAGCATGCCAATCTCATTTGGAAATCTCACTACAGTCACATGGAAGGAAATTTTGACATGTAAAATACCATGGAAGTACTACAAAATAATTTCTATTGGCCAAAAATTCAATAGAATGTCATGAATTATATCAAGTCCCGCACTGCATGCACCATTTCCAAACTAGCCTTCATGAAGCAATCCCTATACACTCTTCTGTCTACTCACAACCAATCCTAGGAATCCACCTTGATGGAATACATGTTTGTCCTTCCTTCAATCAATCATGTCAATGACTGCATTTTTGTGGTTTTTTATCTATTTCCTATGATGGGCATTCTAACAGCCTACAAGAAGAGTGTCATAATGGAGGTCACTGCCATGATTTTATTCAAACATGTGTGGTTACATTTTTGTATACCACATACCGTCATCGAGCCTTTGGTCACTGTTGGACACCAATATCACCAAATCTGATGCCTTCCACCCCCAAAATGATAGCCAGATAGAGGTCATCAATTAGATGATCATTCATATCTTGCACATGTAAAACTAAAAGAATCCATGCACATGGGATGGATCCTCCCCTATGTTCAACACATCTACGACAAAGATCTCCATATCTCGATCAGAAACAACCCCTTTCAGGTGGGGATGGAATTTCAACCATTAGCTCCCATTGATTTCCCACTATCCATTTCAAGAACACAGGTAGACTTGTCCCATGTTCAGTATGAGGGTGAAAAATCCACCAATTTTACTGAAAATATCTGGCACATCTGCCAACAAGTCCATGAAATTTTTCATAAATCCAATGCTAATTACAATTAGCACCATGATCAACACAAGATGCCACATAAGTTTCAAGTTAGAGACAATGTATGTTTGCATTTGCAGAAAGAGTGCCTTACAGGGCCCCATCAAAGGATTCATCCACTACACTATGAAACTTACACCATCACCAAGGTTGTGGGTGACAATTATTTTGAGATAAGTACTCCCCCCTTTCTTGTCCTGCACCCAATGTTTAATGTGGATCTTGTTTCACCATACTTCCCACCATTATTGGACACATCAAAGATCACAGAGAAGCTGACATTGACAGAGCTCAACATTTACTGCATGGAATAGGAAATCATTGATCATATCAAGGAAATTAAGATTAAGGGAATTTTCCAACAGAGGATTCAAACTCATTAGGTTGTCAAAGTAGGGCATCTCCTGCACCAAGGAAAATGGCTCAACCCAGACCAAGTTTGGCATAAGTTCCCCATATGATGGGGGTGTTGAATGCAATGGACACCATTTCTTCCTAAGGGTGGATAATTGATCCATGTGTATATTGGAGGCAATGCACCTATTCCACGATCTTAAAGAAAAAATTTCCATTTTGGTAGTTTTTTCCATTTTTTCGAGTCCCAAACTTCTGGGGCCATTTTGAGGCCCTAAACAATGTTTTTTTGGCTCCAAAGCGTCTAGAATATAGCTAGAGGAAAATGTTATGCTGGAAGAAATGTGTACTCCTTGTCTAGACCTTTCCAACTATGTATCAAGCACCCCAAATGGATATTGTATGCCAACATTACACCCTCGTGAAGTTGACGTATCAACTACCCCCATCGGGGCCCACAAAGCTTTTGGTGTTTCATCTCGTGGGGATATGGTTTTGGATGTGTAGGGTTTTCTAATTTATGATTTATGTTAAAAGGGCCTTTAGAGCCTCATTATAATCATATTCTTTTGAATGAGTGTAGTCTTGAAATATCTTCTCGGGGATAAGATGCCACCATTTGAGCAAGTTTGTTTCATTCCACATTTTATAGTTTCAACATCTTTTGTTTATTAATAGAAGTCAAGTTTTTTTTTAAATCTATGTTTCTATTTTCTATACATTTGTATTTCATTTTGTTCTATTTATAAATCCAAATCAGGCATTTACTCAAGGGGCTCGTCAATGGTAGTTGGTTGAAGGTTTATTAATGCCAACAAGTGACAAATGCACTTTGAAGGATGCAAGTGTTGAAGGAGTTAGCATAGAGTAGGCATAGTGTAGAATATGAGGTAGGTAGGCATGTACTAGATTGACATAACTACACCTTTATTAACATCAGATGACACATTCGAGTTAGAGAGGATGAGAGGACATGTTGAAAGGTATGTAAATTTCTAATATTTCCATTTGTAGGTGAAGTTATTAGGAACATAAAACATACTAGACAAGATATGGGGCTCACACAGGAGTGGTATGAGATACATGGTGCTATGACACACTGAAGGTTAAAGAAATATGATTCATCCATATCATAGAAGGTCAGGGTATGTAAACAGTTATGAAACCACATTCCAAAAGGTGCATTGTCAATATGACAGATTGGTACCATTGTGAACCACACCATGGGAATATGCAACTAACAATATTTCTATATTGGAGATGAGCGTAATCTATTGACTAGAAAATTCATGACACATATTCCCCACCATCGACCTAGATGTTTATACAGATCGCTAACACTAATGTAGTTAGAGGGATCCTTCATTTCTCCACAAATAGAGTTCCCATAAGATGAAAATTGAGAAGTTCCCAGAGTGATTCAAACAAAAGTTCCAGTTAATTCCATAATTCTAGTTCTGTAGTGAAGTACTAAAATCCATGGTCATTTATATCCAACAAATGGTTACAGTTCTCAATGCTCACAGAAATCCTAGAGTCATATTGCTACCTTGTCACATGAATTGAATATTTGAGTCTAATTATAGAGAAGGGGCCCCAACCTACTATTCACAAGTGAAATTTAGTTTATTTCCATATAGATCCATGAAATATGCCTCGAATATGCATAAGTATGCCATCTTTCTTATCCAGGATATGGTGAGCTCGTCACAATGGATGGTCACCTTTTCTCGCCCCAGTAGCCCAATTATTTGAGCTGCCCCTTCCACTAATTATGGATGTTTGCATATTCCTTTTGATACCCTATATGAATGAGACAATAGGATGATGGTGTTCCAAGCCTATGGATCGTTCACTTAGGGTCAACTTCTCATATCTCACGGCGTAGATGGGCCAAGTTATACCTGTACAATGTTTTTTGGTTCAAGCTTGAATTGATGGAGTGCAAACTCTCACTAATCTAGAAAGGTCTCAGAAATAGATAGTTTGAGAGCCCAGATTAATAAATACAAAATAATTTTGTCACTTAGAGGGCTACTCAACAAATTCGAGGACTTAGTTGGGTCACAACTATAGCCTAGACAAATGATTTTATCTTACTCAAAAATGGCTACAACCATATTTTGTTTTGATGCTTTGGTAATAATTCAAGTGTAGATATTGCCACAACAACAATTCAATTATTTTTTTTTACTTAGGACTTGCACATATACACCATCCATTCTGCTTCAACAAAGTCTAATTTCAAGCCAAATTCACATGATGAACAACATTGTCCCGAGGATGAGCAAAGTAATAGTGTTGGGTGTCTATTGACACTTATGATTTTGGGAAAGTTTCACATGCACATATGTGAGTGTTCCTACATAGAAGGAAGCAAGAATGTGCATCTGTCGATTTCAATACCGTGTGTAGAATATTGGAAATATATCACATGCAAGTTGAATCAAAAGAATATATTCATGAATCTTCTTGAATAATGAATGAAGATAACACAAGATATCGAGGGGTAGATTATGGTTGAGATGGGAATTTCATTAGGATTTTAACACCTAAAGAAGGTTATGTGGGTTGCATGTGGATGAAAGAAGTGTGTGGCAATGCTGATCAATTAAGAGAGTAGATCAAAGGAGGAAAAATAGAGAATTTTGATTTTTGTATGGATTCTCTCTATCTTTTGTAAGGGTCCAGTCCGAGTTTTGTAGGGAGTCTTCCTAAGTTTTGTAATAGTTCTTTGTAAGACTAGGAAAATCCTAATTACAGTTTTTATTGTAGTCATTCAGTGGTAAGAGGAAGAGTAGAGAGTGCATGGTGCATTGTAATTTTTTTTGTCTATAGAATGACCCAGAGAACCTCTTGCTACCGGGAAACCCCCCCATTAACTACACCAGGGTACAAGATGTAGAAGGAGTGAATAACTGTCTAAAAGTTAATCAATTTTACTATACCCAGAACATACCAAAAATAATGTAAAGAAATCAAATAAGAGAATAGATCAGGTAACTATACCTTTGATCCCATGTCTGGTGATGATCTCCTCAAGATTGGAAGTTCCAATGACTACACGTCTCCTCCCAAGGCTGACCTGCATCCAAATGATAGGAAAACAAGAACAACAAGAATGATATTCTATTCATGAGTTAGGTTTAGATATTAAATGTTAAGTATAAATCAATGAAAATACTAAAAACAACATCATTTGGGACAGAAAAATGTGATTCTTGTATTCATCATACAAAAATTATACCTTACAATCTATGTCGTCCACCATTCCACGAACCTGGTTCAGGCTCCTCTTCACCATGATCCAAGTGAAACTTGAATGGAATTCTTATCTCAACCTTATGATCACCTCTATGGAAGGGAATGGGTTGAATGGAGGAAGAAGGGGTTGATGAGGAAATGCTTAGGCAATATCTCAGAAAAGGAAGCAATATCTTGGGCAAGGAGGGGAAGTGAAATTTGGTAGAGTTTCACTGTTCTTATTCTTGGATGTGAAATGGTACCCCAACACCTCATTTTATATGAAAAAAGGATGGTTATTTGGTTGGGTGACGGGATATAGAAGGTGGATTAGTTGGGAAACTTCCAATAGCCCGTGAATTTCAACAAATTCCTTGCAAATTTTTAATTTTTGCAACTTTTGCAAGTATATGTGGGTTATAATGGTGCAACAGGTGTATGTACGTGATTTGTAGTGGTTCGCCAAGCATATGTATGTGGGATGTAATGGTGCAAGGCACATACATCTTCTAAAAAATGGTTTTTAAAGAAGAGATTCGCAACAATGCTTTGGAAAAATATGCAAGTAAGAGGGCCTACTCCATGTATGCATGAGTAGGGAATTTTAGGGCTATAAAATATGACCCTTAATGTGTGAGGTCATAAGAGAAAATGATGGTCGAAATACATTACAATATCATCACCAATGTACGAAATTGAGTGAGCCCGGGACCAGAGTTCGAGATGTTCCATCTACAAAACAATAATTGTCTCTCTGAGGTGGGCATACCCATGTTCAGGATGAAGTAAATCATGGTTTCCAATCAAATACATTGCAAGTCCATGTCATATAATGATATAAAGTGTACCCATGACCAATACACAATGGATCTTCATCTCAAAATCAATCGAAGATATACAAGTATAGTATCCATCTTCAAGAAGCTAGTGACGGGTGATGGTTGGAGACACTAGAACAAAACGAGCCATTAGAGCCCGGTTTAGCACAATATTTTAGTTCATTTGTGGGCATGAATTGGGATGATGAGAGGGCACATAACTCGGTTCTAAATGACATGTTCACTTGGCTGTCGAATTTAGCACTAGTTTTTTCTCCCTTTTTAACCCCTAGTTTTTCTCCCTTTTTAGTGCCCATTTTTGCTTCTTATTTAGCTCCTAGTTTTTCTCTGGATTTTTCACCTAAAATGTGATATAGCTCCCTAAATAATGCCCAAAATAGTGCTTGGTTTAGTTCCTAGTGTAGCACCTATTTTAGCTCTAGTTTTGGCACCTAATTTAGCTCTTAGTTTAGCTCTTGGTTTAGCGCCTAGTTTAGCTCTAGCTCTAGCTCCTATTTTAGCTTCTGGTTTAGCTCCTAGATTAGCTCTTGGTTTAACACCTAGTTTATCTCCTGGTTTAGCTCCTAGTTTAGTTTATATTTTAGCTCCATGTGTGGTGCCTAATTTAGCTCCTGCTTTAGCTCCTGCTTTAGCTTCTAGGTTAGCTCCTGGTTTAGCTCATGGTTTACTGCCTAGTTTAGCTCCTAGATTAGCTCCTAGTTTAGCTCTTGGTTTAACTCCTAGTTTAGCTCCTGATTTAGCACCTAGTTTATCTTCTATTTTAGCTCCTAGTTCAGCTCCTGGTTTAGAACCTAGTTTAGTTGTAGGTGTGGTGCCTAGTTTAGCTCCCAATCATGCTTCATGTTTTAATTCTAGTGTAGCATTGAAAATAACTTCTATTTTGGCTTCCAAATTAATGCCAAGATTTTCTTCAATTATTGCATCCTTTTCTGCTTCTATAATTGCTTCCTTGTAAGCTCCATGGTTTGCTTCCTTTTACTTCCAAGGTTTGGTTCCTTTTTAGCATCTAGTTTTGCTTCTTTTTCTGGTCTAGGGTTTGCTTCCTTTTAGTGTTGGGATTTTCTTCTTAATTAACATCCAATTTTTCTTCTTCTTAAGAAACCAATTTAGCTTCCTACTTATATCTAGAAATAGCTCCAAGTATGGATTCAAATTTAATGTTGAGCTTTACTTCCATTTTAGAGCCACATTTTTCTTCCATTTTAACAATTCATGTTGTGTCCTTTTTAGCTTCCATTTAGTTATTTAACTTTTTTTATTTCAATTTAATTAGTTAAATATATCATGCATCTTAAAAAACTTATATTATTATAGATTAAGTCATATTGCATTTGAAATATTTTATATGATAGCTTTTATAAAGAATTTATACGGAAATTAACATCCATACAAACTAACAACATCATTATAGTAATTAAATATCCATCTAAATAAAATCTACAACATAGAGTATATATAAATTAACAAGATAATGATTATAACATGATCATCATCTATAATTAAAACTAGTCAAATATATCAATATTAGATAAGTAGCATGTCAAACAACTTATATCTTTAATACTGATAAGATCATCATCATATATAACTACAACAAGTGAAATTCAAATATGACAATAGATCAATAACATGTCAGAATGATACATGGCCAACAATCGACATAAGTTAAGATCATATATGTCCAAATGATATATGTCAAAATGATAAAACTCAATAATATGGTATTGTAGGTGAAAATGATACATATGATAATAAACATGAAAATAGACATCATAACAATATACAACAATGATCAATGATGGATTATATATGATCAATGTCACTCGCTACTACCAACAAATAGGTCATCATCATTATATTGATCATGATCATTGTGGTCATCATCATCATCATTCACAACGTCCCATTCATCTGACGCATAATCATCATATCCCATGTCTATATCAGACCCATTATAATCTGAATATATCTCATGAGAATCAACTGGATCTTCTGGAAGACTCGTGTTCTACAAAAACGAACATTCAAAATGAAAAGTTATTATTTATTTCATGCAATATGTATTTTTTGTGTTATATTTATAATATTACAACATATGAAACAAAACCATAATCATATTACATCATATCAAAGTGCACATACCATAGTAAAATTTCAAATAATTTACAAATAAGAAGTCATTCCAATGTTGTAAAACATGAAACAATTCCAATAAACGTTAGTAAAGATCGTTAAAAGATGTGTTATACATTTTAACTATCAATTGTAAATTATATTACACAACCATAAGTGCCAACCCTCTCCATTCTATGCTATTGCCTATAAAAATCCTTTGAGAGTTAATTGGTCTATATATGTTATTCTCTTGTATTTCACAAATGAATATTTTTCTAGGACATTTTGGCCCATTGTAATATGCTTCAAAAGTCCTTTGAGAATTAACTAGTTTATAGGTAATTTTGAAGATGCTCTCGATACTCATTCAACGAAACCACATGTTACCGATGATTTTGGTCATCATGATGGTGTATTAATGATGGTGTACTCAGGCTCTTCATAAGAACTTTCTCCTGAGAAAAGTTACTTTCATCTCTTCCCAGAAAAATCACTTTTGAAGAAGGTTCACAGGTTGCTAGTATACCAGGGTGCGAGAATGACCCATTCTCATAGGCTGCCTTAAGCCAGGGTGCAAACTTCTCGCACTGTGCTGAATAGCTAGGGTGAAAACTCGTCCTAAAGCATGGAAAAAGATGAATTCTCGATGGTTCTATAAGGGAATCTTCTAGAAGAATGGGTTGGCATTCGAATGGTTATCCTTGTACTGGATTCCCTGATATTGTGGGATCATTCTTATCCAAGTAACTATCTCATTCTCTCCTATATATTGAGGGAATTCTCATGGAAAGGTTAAGAAAGATTCATTGGAGAATTGGTGAAAGAATTGTGTGAAGGACTTAGCTTGAACAGGAGCTTTGAGACTCTAGCAAGTCTATCAAGAGGATTTGATATTCTTCATACAAGAATTGAGAAAGTGTGTGTGTTGGAGCCAAGAGCCATCGAAAGGAAGCTTGCAACATCAAGGCAATAAGGTTGTAATCTTTACTTTCAATCAATATGATACAGTGGAATGTCCCTTTCCCATAAATCTATTCTCACTTTATTGTGTAATTCCTTGATCATACACATAAGTTGACAGTTGAATATATTTTGCTATCTTCACTTTGGTTGGTTTGTGTTGTCTTGGTCTTGACCTC
>SNQJ01S0016920.1:144012-157738 GCA_010110895.2 Picea sitchensis
TGGTTCTATAAGGGAATCTTCTAGAAGAATGGGTTGGCATTCGAATGGTTATCCTTGTACTGGATTCCCTGATATTGTGGGATCATTCTTATCCAAGTAACTATCTCATTCTCTCCTATATATTGAGGGAATTCTCATGGAAAGGTTAAGAAAGATTCATTGGAGAATTGGTGAAAGAATTGTGTGAAGGACTTAGCTTGAACAGGAGCTTTGAGACTCTAGCAAGTCTATCAAGAGGATTTGATATTCTTCATACAAGAATTGAGAAAGTGTGTGTGTTGGAGCCAAGAGCCATCGAAAGGAAGCTTGCAACATCAAGGCAATAAGGTTGTAATCTTTACTTTCAATCAATATGATACAGTGGAATGTCCCTTTCCCATAAATCTATTCTCACTTTATTGTGTAATTCCTTGATCATACACATAAGTTGACAGTTGAATATATTTTGCTATCTTCACTTTGGTTGGTTTGTGTTGTCTTGGTCTTGACCTCACGAGAGCACCGGAACAAAGAAGGAGCAACAGAGACCCTAGGAAGCGATATAAAGGTATATTACTTGTTCCTTCCTACTAGATAATTCAATGGTCAAAACTTAGGGAAAGAGTCATGCCCTGTCTTGTTTTGTTCTAGCTCCAGGTGGATCTAGGGAGATCTATTTGTGTCTGCACCTACCGATTAGTCCGATAACAAAATTGGGGACTCCACTGGGGAATATAACCTGTTTTCTTGTGGTTTTTGGTGTTTTTCCTTGGCCATTTGTTTTTGCCTTACCATTCTCCTTTCATATCAATCTCTGAGTCTTTAGGATACCCTGATAGACCCTATGGGTCTAGAGGCCTCCTCAAATTTTGTGTCTTTTTACAAAAATTTGACTAGTTTCAAACATTCTCGCACTGGACTTCACAGTAGCCTGCAAGAATCTATAGGGTTCACACCCTGCTTTTAGGTTCAGTGCGAGGTTCTCACACTCTGCTAAAAGCCCACCTGCGAGAATCACTAATTCTGGCACTGTGTAATATTGCCAGCCTATGAACTCATTTTTTCAAAGTTTTGGATTTAACTTTTTGCATCTTTAACTGCCCAGATCAGTTTAGGTGCCTCAAAAGAGTTTCTTGGACCATTGATTGATGTTCTTCTTATCTTTGTTTTCGTGCACGAATACGTCTTAGGATTTCAAAGGCTCTTCCTGTCACTTATTCTTGACTTTCATTTCTTGGCTTTTCTTGACAAAGCTATACTCTCTGATTTTGGAATCTGAGTGTGCTTGATTGGTTGAGGACCGACGATCAGTTGAAAGTTGAGTTTCTTGGTCTTTATCATTTTCTTGTTGTTTGAAAGATCATTTTTCCTTGGGCAATTGAAAAGACTAGATTGGTTTGCTTGTTATTTTTGTTTTCATTGAAAGAGTGGTTTGGATTTTTATCATTGCTTGTTCATTGGTTTTTTATTTTTTGTACTCTCACTATCATGGTGTGGGTCCTTTTTGAAAAGTGAACAAAGTTTTTCTTTCAAAAATCATTTTTGTCTTCAAAAAAATTGAAAATCAATTGTTGAAATTATTGAAAAAAAAACAATAGAGAATTGTTATTGATGCATGATTTGTTGCATTTGCATTTTAAAGGAAATTGTGTCTTGTAGTTCAAAGTTTGATCCAGAAAACTTCTCTCTCCCTCCCATGCATAGGATTCATTGAACGAAAATCGATATATTGCATTCTTATCCATGCATCATTGGGTCAGAGTCTTTTACAACATCAGTTTCATCTCTATTTCCTTTGAGTAACAACAACCCTTAATAACACTGCGCAATCATAAAATTTAACTAGTAACTCTTTTCTAGGGCTCTATTACACCAACATTTAGCTAGGCTAGTGCTTTGGTGTAGGAAGAGAGATACACTCTTGAAAGCACAAAACACACAATAGCATCTTGTGTTAGGGAGTGTTAAATTCCATTTGCAACATGTTGTCCTAGGAAGCCCTTCTCACACAAGGGTCAAACGCGAGGTCACATTGATATTGCCAGAGTTACTCACCCTGCTTTGTTGATATCAGTGTAGATATTGAATGTATTACGAGGATCACTCGGAGGTATACCCACAATGATGAGTGGAATCCTTTTGAGTTGATTTTAGGCTAGATACCCTGCCCTTGCGTGTGGATCAGACTGTCGACTATCCCCCCAGGCTTTATTGTTTTTGGTGGTAAACTTAGTGGCCTATATTTTTAGGTTCTTACACAAGGTGACTGTGAAGGGGAAAGTCTTCACAGTACCTGGAATTGACATTGACCAAACTCACTCAGGCTCCTTGGAGGGTATACCCGTGATTATGTGTGGGAGCTTGCACCAGGGTGTAAGTCCATTAAGCAGGTTGTCAACATAACTTTTCCACCCTAGCCCAGCCCCTTCTCGTCTCGTTGTTGCGACGTTAGACTTCATCACCTACTAGTGACTTTGGAATTAGAAGGTCTTGTTTGCTTAGTGTTGCTTCCTAGATTTTTTTTACTAGCGTGTGTTGTTCGTTTACCAAAGTTGACCATAAGATTTTCTTCGTGAAGTTTGTCACTCGTTTACAATAGCTCCTCCACGTGATTCACATAGAATGTAGGGTTTATCTCCAGAGCATCTGGAAGGTTCTCAACCCTTGCCTACAAGTACACCTGAGGGATCTCCTCAGCAAAGTGAAGTCACAGTCGTCACCACGCCACAAGTGGAATGTACTGACTCTCTAGAAAATTTTCGAATTACAAATACTCGAGAGGACTTTCAACTTCATCGTGATTCTGAGCGACCATTTATGCAACTAAATTCATTCGAAGACTTAGTTGTTACGTCTTCTGGATCACTAGTTGGACCCTTTCCAGGCATAGAAGGGCAAGATTTTTTTCGGTCTACAGGTGTTTTTCGACTGGACCTTTTTGGTCCAGGTTCACCTGTGATTTCTGAAATCAACCCCCCTGTGATTTTTGAAATCTCTAGTCTAGAGACAGTACCATTGACTACCACTTATCACTTTACCATCCCTGCCGAAATGGCCCATATTACAGATACTACGAGTGTTCCAACTGGGTTTACTGCGGTTAGTCTTGCTCCCATCAATACACTGTGAATGCCCAACGTCACTCCGACACTACCACCCGAATACCGTGCGTTGAATTCTTCCATTCACACTCCTACGCAAACACCATCCGACTCTCCCGGTGGTCCTTCTTCTTCTGGGCACTCTCTTCCTGGTTTTATTCCAACACTCCCTCAATTTCCTTTTGGAGGACCTTCTTCGTCTTCTACTGGAAGTCTTTATCCTAGTGGCACTATTCCATCATTCACACCAAATTACCAGATTCCCGTCGGTGGACAATTTTACCAAGGTGGTATGACTCAACCCCCTCTTAGCGGGCAAATTCCTTTTCGAATGCAAATCCCAATTGGAATACAACCGCCAATTGGAACGTTGCCCCCAATTGGAGCACCACCTTTGATGGGAGGACCGACCCAACCTTATGGGAAAAAAATACCTCCGTCCTTGGCCCAATACTGAAATCAGTTGATACAACATCCTCCTCAAACAAATGGGGGGCAACATTTTCCAGCTGCGTCTGTAATACCTCCTAGTATGGGCCAACCATATCCAGGTTTGTTGAATCCCATTTGGGGAGTGAATGCTCAACCTCAATTCCCTGTTCCAGGGTATAATCCTATGAGCTATTATCCTCTCCAACCACCCCCGAATCTGCCTGGGTCTTCACATTATATGCATACTACTTATGGTCCTACTGGTTTTCCGACAGGGCTTCCTCCCTAAAGCCACCAGTACCCGCAAGTGAATCGACAGTTACCCTTCATAGCCACTTTGGATCTTCCAAATTTGTCAAGGATTTTAAATGATCCAATTCGTCACTCTCCCCAATGGCCTACTATCCCAGCCAAGCTACCATCAAACATTCCTAAATTTGACGGCAAAGAGAGAGAGTTCCCAAACAATCACGTTATGACTTTTCACCTATGGTGTTCATCCAACTCATTGATGGATGACTCTATTCATTTACGTCTTTTTCAATGAACCCTCACAAGTTCTGCTGCGAAGTGGTATATAGAATTTCCAGGAGGTTTCTTCTCTGACTTCAACACCCTAGCCATGGCTTTCCTCACGCACTACCAGTTATCGATTCGTTATGACATGGGAACCGAGATTTTGACTTCTTTCAAATAGACAAGGCCACTCATATATCCTATCACATTCATGAGTGGCGACGGCGACGATGTCTTATTAAACTTGAACTCCCTGATCAGTTGCTGGCAGAATGGTTCACCAAATTATTTATGAATGACATCGGTCGTGACATTGCCATGGGTGGAGTGGTCATAGAAGAACATGCTATAATTCATGCTCAATATCTTGACCTTGTTTATTCACAAATGGGAACCCTTTACGATTTACAACTTGACTTACCTCATCCTTCCACTTCCACAACTTCGACTACTCCAATTGCCTTGCATGCAGCTGACGGTGTGATTGGAATGTTCCAGACCCAACCACACTCCGCCTCAAGCACAAAACCCAAACCTTCTTCTTCTAATGCTCAAAATTCTCCATCTCCTACCCCTCCCATAGGCAAGACTTATGAGGTAAATGCAGTCCAATCTACCCTAGCCGGTAAAAACAAATCTAAAAAGGGGAGAGGTAAGAATAAGGAGGGAAGAAATACTTGTCAAGCAGAGCAAACCAAAACTACCCCTGTTGATGATAGGGATAAGTGCGAACCTCAATACCCTTGTCTTATCTGTGGTGATGATCACTACATGAAGGATTGTCCACGACACGCCGAGGTCACCAAGTTCCTTCAAGGAGCTCCAAAACCACCTGCTTCGACTGTTTTGTCCCAACCCTTCCCTTCTCAACAACAGGCTCAATTGGTCATTCATGACCAACCCTCCTCTTCTAATACATCATATGTTTTGATTTTCACTGGCGATTCCAAGCAGAGCGACGTTGCAATCACTACTCGAGCCAAAGATTATTCTCCCTCTAAAGAGAAGGTTGATGATCTACTGCCCTCCTCGGTACAACTCTCTCCCGCGACTCCACCTACCAACAATCCTCTTCATCTCGAATCACCGAGCCTCGACACAGTTCTATGACCCCCCCCCAAAGGGCATCATTCAGAAATCGGCTTTCAGTCCTCATGCTCGTGCATCCCAGAACTACAACATTGTTGAAGATCTGGCCCAAGCACCTTCTGCGATGTCAGCCCTTGAAGTCCTTCAAACTTGTCCTGCACAACGGAAGGCATTGTTGAAAGATATCGGTGGAATCAATCCGATGGATACGAATTTAATAATCTTTGACTTGGAAGATCACATTCCAAGGTTACCCCCTCAACTTGTGTTCCAGATCCAAGTGATTGTCTCTGACAAAAACATTTGCCGAATTGTTATCGATGAGGGTGCCTCGACATGTTTTATGTATCTTGCTTGTTGGAAAGCTATTCGCTCTCTTTCTTTGAATGAATCCCAAAACACTCTTAAAGACTTCAATGGATATGGTTTTAAGCCCTATAGTGTCCTTCCTTAATTTCCCATCATGTTAGAAGGCAAGACAGTTCAAGTCAAAGTGGAAGTCTTTGACGCTCCCCTTGATTATAATATTCTGCTTGGCCACAGCTGGATCGATTCCATGCGCACAGTTGTGTCGACCCTTTTCCATGTGGTACGTTTCCCACATCAAGGTAAGGTTGTCACTATCAACCAACTAGCCTTCTTCAATTCCGATACCCATACTGGCAACATACTGTTTATCGCTAAAACCCCACCGGGTTATGAGAACGTCAGTGTAGGCCTTCTCAAGGACTCTTTGTTAATGGGTACTTTCCCCATTCCACTGTCCGATGTTCCACGCTTGTCTGTTTCTTCCATCAACATGATCTCCACCTTGCCTCACAAACTTCCTGCGTCTCACGACCCCTAGATAGTACCTGACCCTAGAGATCATCTTCGTTTTGGTGACGCAATGGTATTAGGTCCATTTGAATCCACCTATCAGACCATTCAATCGACAATACCTTCTACCCCCTCTCTTGGTGAGTTGTCTCCCGATCCTTTTCATGTCATTTTTCCCACCGATGAGATGATCATGTCTGTCATGGAGGACACCCCTTGGGATGATGGACATCATCGTTCCATCCTCTTTCTAGAGTAGCATACCATTGAGAACTACCAACGGATTTCGACCCCGTCGACCGTTGTCATCATCTCCACCATTCTCGAGTCTACACATGATGTGTTTTCCGAAGGGAAATTAAGAAATATCTCACCCACTATTCCCCTTGACATATCCATTAAACCTGGGATTGTTGAAAAAGTCCATATTGGAGCTTCATGTTCTTCTAACGAAATCATCACCTACACATCCCTATTCAAAAAATTTCGTGACATCTTCACTTGGAGTTACGAAGAAATGTCAAGTATCGACCTTGAGATTGTGATACATGAGATAAAGACATACCCTGACGCTAAACCCATTCGGAAACGCCTTTATCCAGTTCACCCACATAAAGTGGCTGCTATCAAGCTCAAAGTCGAGAAACTTTTGAAAGCCATCTTTATTTATCCGATGTCTCTCACAGACTGGGTTTCCAATCTTGTCCCGATTGACAAGAAACAAGGCACCATTCGTGTATGCATTGATTATAGGGATATCAACAAAGCTTGTCCCAAAGACAATTTTCCTACCCCCTTCGTCGATCAGATTGTCAACGATTGTGCCGGAAGTGAAATCTTCTCTCTCATGGATGGTTTCTCCGGGTATAATCAAATCAACATTGTTCCCAATGATCAACATAAGACTGTTTTGATTTGTCCTTGGGGTACTTTTGCCTATCGGAAACTTCCTTTCGGTCTCAAGAATGTTGGCACTACTTTTCAACGCGCTATGTCTTATGCTTTCCATGATATCAAGCACATCATTCAACCATATTTGGACGATTTACCTACTCATTCAATGCGTCGATTCGATCACCCAACCCACCTCCGAGCCATTTTCGTTCGCTGTCGGTTCTACCGTATACATTTGAATCCTCATAAGTGCATTTTTTGTGTAGAATCCGACCGTCTTCTAGGTTTTATCATTTCGTGTCAGGGGATTCGGGTGGATCCTTTAAAGGTTGAGGCGATCCTTAATCTCCCTCCTCCTTCTACTCTTCATCAGTTACAAATTTTGCAGGGGAAAGCAAACTTTCTTCGTCATTTTATCCCAAATTATGCCGAGATAACTCGTGGATTTACGTGTCTCTTCAAAAAGGGTTTAGAGTTCATCTGGGATACCATTGCCAACAATGATTTTGAAGCTTTAAAATTATCCCTAACGCGTGCTCCACTTCTCTATCCCCCCGATTACAGTTGCGATTATTTCCTCTAACTTGTTACCTTGGATTACACCATTGGTATGGTTCTCATCCAAGAGGATGATGCTAACGACAAACATGTTATCTACTACTTGAGTCAAAGTCTAATGCCTATTGAAATCAAGCATTTACATGTCAAAAAACTGGCCTTGGCTATCATCCAAGTTGTCCAACGTTTTCGACACTATATCCTCTCACGCAAGACTACAATGATTTCTCACTGTAACCCTATGCAACACATTCTTACACGTCAATTGCTAGGGGGAAAATACTCCAAATGGATTGTTATTCTCTAGGAGTTTGACTTGGAATTCGATTGCACCAAGTCTAAGAAGTCCTTAGTGTTTGCTGAGTTGATATGCGATTTTCTCCATTCTGAAATGGAAATAGTAGCAGTTGATTCATTACCCAATGAATCTCTTTTCTTTATTAGCAATGATGATCTTTAGTATGGTGATATCATTATATATCTCCAAACCCAGGCTTTCTGGCCAACTTTGTCTAGTACTGAGCGATGTCGTATACGCTATCAAGCCCGTCAATACATTATCCTCGGGGATACTCTTTATCATCGAGGCATTGAATCTATTTTTCAACGTTTTCTAACGTTCGACGAAGCTGAGAAAGCTCTGAATGACTACCATTCTGGATCCTGTGGTGGTCATACGTCTGGGTATGCTATTGCCCAAAAGATCTTACGAGTAGGGTGTTTTTGTCCTTATTTATTTAACGATTGCATAATCTTCGTTCAATAATGTCATGCCTGCCAGACCTATAATAAAAATATACAGTCACATCCCGCTCCTCTTCACCCTGTGGTCTCCGTTGGTCCCTTTGCGAAATGGGGCATCGTTTTCATGACATGTCACCCTCACTCGACCAGGGGACATGGTTACATCATTGTAGCCATTGATTACTTTACGAAATGAGCCCATGTGATGCCGACATTTGACAACACTGGAAAGACCACAACATTATTCATTTTTAATCACATCATAGCTCATTTTGGTGTTCCCCAAGCTATCGTCACTTATCACGGTAGCCACTTCAGAAACTTCATGATGTCTAAACTTACTAAAAAGTTGGGTCTTCGCCATGATAACTCAACGCCCTATTACCCACAAGCTCCGACGTATGATAGGGATTCACAAAACAAGTTGGCACACAATGTTGTTTTCTACATTGTGGGCTTACCGAACATCTGTCAAGTCCACTACTGGGTTTACACCTTTTCAGTTATTCTATGGTGTGGAAGCCATTCTCTCGATTGAATGTGAGATACCCTCTTTAAAACTAGTTGTTAAACTCCTACCCAACACTTTTTCTAAGGAAGAATGTCTATTGTATCTTATGTGATTAGACAAAACTTGGCGCGATGCCACCCTAGTCATAGAAGCTCAGAAAAAGAGTGTCAAGGCCCAATACGATAAACATGTCAAGCCTCACGTTTTCTCGGAAAAAGATCTCATTCTCCTCTATGATCAAGATCGAGATATGCTAGGGGCTGGAAAATTCAAAGCCATGTGGGGAGGTCCTTATATCGTTCGACGAGTTTTGGAAAAAGGAGCTTATGAGTTGGTAGATTACGACCGTATCTCTTTGAGTGAACCCAGGAATGGGTTGTACTTGAAGAAGTACTATGCATAAAATCATTTCTACACGAGTACTTTTATTTTTATTGTATCATACTTCGTACTATACCTTGCTTTTGTCGTTATCTGGTCTCTACCCTTATGTGACGTTGTGTTTGATTTCCAGATGTCAGAGTCTTCGCTACCCTATATTGGCTTTGCTGATGGTGCTAGCCATAGTACTTAGAACCTTGCTTCCACTGCATAGGCAATTTATGCCCCTACAAACAAACTTGTCTCCTTACAAGGTGTGTGTCTTGGCCGTGCAACCAACAACATTGCAGAGTATAGTATCGTTATTGAATTATTGGTTGATGTTGTCTTGCTCAGAATCCGTCATTTGGTTGTGCGACTTGATTCGCATCTTGTAGTACTATAGTTAAGTAATGTATATAATATTCGAAGTCCTACTTTGTTATGAGTGTATTTGCGAATTTACCTCTTGGAACGTTATTTTGATCACATTGAATATCAACATATTCCTAGATGTCTAAATACATTAATTGATGCATTGACTAACTATGTATTAGACAGACATTTGGATCATTTATAAATCAATCACATCAATTTTCATAACACATGATAAACCGGTAGAAGCCATCTATATATATAACGATCAAAAGAGTTTTTTACAAAAATTTTGTCCAAAGAACAAAATGTCAAAATCTGAAGCTCATAGCTTCTACAAAGTGACGTCATGGATGATTTTCATGGTAACACACAACTTCCTGGGAAACTCTATGGAGAATTCGAATCATGGACCCTGACACTCCTACTGTATGACGTTGATCACGCCGTGGAACCTCTTCAAGAGGCATGTCTATAATATCTACGGTGAAGCCCTCTAGGTTTTGTTCCCCTACTTGATAATCCTCAGCATATTGTGGCGTTGGCGCTACCTCTCCTCGCCACTGAATGGGAGAAGTACCAGGAGGTTGGTAAGGTCCAACATCTGTGTCATCAAAACCAAATTTTGTATTTAGACTTTGAACAAACATATTAAAAAAAAACATTTACATATGATAAAAATTCACAAAAACATTTAAAAGGAAAAAATGTGTGTACTTCTTACCAAGTTCCCCCCACTGAGCATCCTCTGGCAGTACTAAGTCCAGATCTCCTCAGAAATCCAACCCGACATAAGAATAATCGTCAACCATCAACATCTGTGGTTGCCACCAATCAAAGAAGGTATCATCATACTTGATGATTGGTCCAGCTACGTGTCGGGCCATGAGCCGACACCATCTCAACATTCTTGGATCCCTAAGAGACGGTAAATTCCACTCAACTTGCAGCCTCAGTAATGGAACCCTCTCAAGGAAGAAGGACACTAACAAAGATCCATACCCGAATTGCTTCAGGTCGCCTCATCTGCATTTGGTCAACTGTCTTTTCATACTACGAAGCACAACATCTGCCCAGTTGAAAAACCAAGGTTTAGTACACTCTATATCATACTGGAATTAACTCTGTAGCACCATGTGAGGAGCGAAGCTCCCTGCCATCCAAGCTATGGTGAACAAGATAGTATGGAGGGTCAAATCATGTACCCCCCAAATAACTACTTTTCCTTTCTTCCTCTCTGCCTCGGTAACACAGTGTATGCGGTAGTACTCACTCATGGGAAACCCACCACCTCTGCTACCAGTCAGGCTCACGTGGTACCCCCGCTGTGACAGTCCAATCAAAAAGTAAATTTCCTCAATATCTAAGGATAGTGTGTGAACCCCCACATGAAATACCTACTGATTGGGATCCCACATATGCACAAGGTACTCTAAAAACCTGACTTGGGCCCTCATGCTCGGGATATGAAATTACTTCAGAAGGCCATAGTTTCTTAAAGTAGCAATAGTGGGTGGATGATTTCTGGAAATAACATTGTCTTGTTCGTGCTCCCTTTCACCCCATTCAAGAACCATTTTGATGGCCAATTACCTGCAGAAGAAGCACAAAAAGAGGATTAGCAACTCTATTCATGAATTGGTTCTTTTTTATTGAGTAAATTCTTAAAAAACTTTTGTGCTTTGTGGTTCTCGCAGGTTCCCTTTGGGAACAGTGCAAGAACCTCATAAGTTGTTGTGGGCTTACCTACGAGAATCACCCATTCTCACAGGTCCCGTGTAGCCCACCTGCGAGAATGGTTGAGCGCAAGTAGGGCTCATAAAATCAACTCAAAAATATGAATTTTAACCAATGAAAATGCAAAATTAAACCATGAAAGAGTAGAAGACAAAGAGCCTACCTCATTGTCGCTGACAGATTTCCGAATGGACGCTCGTAACTCCCGCAATCTGACACCGAACTTTGAGGGTAAAAGATGGGTTTTTGAGCTCAAATAGTGGAAAAGTGAAAATGATATGGTAAAAAGAGTTTTACTCCTTTATATTTACTTTTACCATGTTATTTGGTTTTTTATGATTATTTATCTATTAAACCCTAATCCCTAATGTCCTTTTGAGTGTAACTTTTGCAGGCGTAATGACTTCAATGTTCATATACAAGGATGTGAACATAATTTTTCTTTTTTCATCCATGTTTTGATTGTTTTTTATGGTTTTTTTTGAAAACCTCGAGCGTGGTCTTTGTCCATTCTCACACTCAAAAATACGTGAGAATGAGATCGAGCATACCATTATCACTTTTTTGGGCTCAACAAGGTTATACGAAAAAGGAACCCCCTGGAGTCCTCTTTAAGCTCTTTTCAAACTCTCTAAACATGAAAAGATAGCCGAGCAACCTTGCTATTTTCACGCTCGATAAAGTATCTGAAGAAAGCGTCTTGTGAGTGATAATTTATCTCTGTTTCGGTCTCATCAGACTATTTTAGGAAAAAGGAACTAAGAGAGTTCTTTTTTAAGTGTTTTTCCAAACTCTATAATCATGAAAAACCTTCCAGTTTTCTATCTTTGGACTCGTTAAACAAACATCGACAGACTCGTAATGGGACCAAACCACTCCTTCTTAGGGTTTGTTAAACAGACTCCGAAGGACTTATCTAAAGGATAAGCTTATATCGACAAGAATATGTTATCCTCTTCAAGCTTGCGTAAAAATAAAGAGGTACTCGCCATAAATGGTGGGGGAAAATTTGGGAAAGGGATATGTTTTCATCTTCGTATCGATTGGCAGTAAGTGTCGTTGTTGAGCATAACACCCCCTATTCATTATATTTGAAGCCAGTTTGGGAAATCCATTTGTCTCGCATTCAATTTGCTACAGAGTCATTACTTGTGTCATCTTTGAGTCAATTCTACCAAATCATTGGTCATGTCGTTCATATGTTCAATAGAAGTCCATCTGAAACCTCTATTGAGTCGGCCATCTGCAGTTATTCAGTCTCTCTGTGTTGGCCTTCCCTATGTCTAGTTCAATTTTTATCATACTCTGTTTCACCTTCGAAATCTGTTACTCATTTCGTGTCATTGATAGGGGATACATCAAGGCCCTCCTGTGATGAGTTTTGTTTCGTCAACTTCAACTCATTATCCAGAATCAAGACTTAGAAATTATTTGGTACCTTGGAGCTTGCATGCCTCAATGGCAGGTTTCATCACTTTCAATAGTGGGTTTACATCATTGACCCCTGATCAAAATATTCCATCGGATGTTCGACTTCAACTCACTCATTCACACTCGATGGATTGTACTAGAGTACCTTGGGAGTCATTGACATCAATGGTGATTTTCCTCGCACTTGTTAATCGTTTCATTAATGACCGGTAATCAAGTGGTTTCTTCCATGTTCTACTTCAACACATGTAATCACATGGTTAGATTCGTACTTTGGGTGATGAGATTGAAGACACTAGATATCATCTCTTTGTCCAGGTTGCAATGGAGTATCTATAATATGTGACACATAGATCCACTATGTATGTCTCGTGGCTATGTCATCTCAATTTAAATTTTCTCGCATAGATTCACAGTGTATTCCTGGTGGCTATGCTATATGTTGACGACATGGATCCACTGTGTATGATTGGTGGCCATGACCTATGTCTACAATGTTATCATTCTATGATATGAGTATGGGAATGCCTACCTCGGAATTGATATATATGATATTCTCCAGATGCTTGGTTGTTCACAGGTTTCTGATTAGGTGCTCTCTTGGCTTTCAACACACACATGCAGCTTACAAATTCTTTCAGCTGTCACTGATTCCAACCTCATACTTTGGGGGGCATTCTGTTACCCATGATTTTGGTCATCATGATGGTGTATTAATGATGGTTTACTTAGGCTCTTCATAATAACTTTCTCCTGAGAAAAGTTACTTTCATCTCTTCCCACAAAACTCACTTTTGAAGAAGGTTCACAGGCTGCTAGTATACCAGGGTGTGAGAATGACCCATTCTCGTAGGTTTCCTTAAGCCAGGGTGTGAACTTCTCGCACTGTGCTGAATAGCTAGGGTGCTAACTCGTCCTAAAGCATGGAAAAGATGAATTCTCGATGGTTCTAGAAGGGAATCTTCTAGAAGAATGGGTTCGCATTCGAATGGTTATCCTTGTACTGGATTCTCTGATATTGTGGGATCATTCTTATACAAGTAACTATCTCATTCTCTCCTATATATTGAGGGAATTCTCATGGAAAAGGTTAAGCAAGATTCATTGGAGAATTGGTGAAAGAATTGTGTGAAGGACTTAGCTTGAACAGGAGCTTGGAGACTCTAGCAAGTCTATCAAG
>SNQJ01S0016921.1:28244-56414 GCA_010110895.2 Picea sitchensis
TCTGGGGGGGGTAAACCAGATTATCCTTCTTTGTCTTCCTTTAGGAAGTTTGGGTTGTCAGTGTTTGATGGGAGCCAGGCCCGCCTCTCAAATTCTTTGGAAAACTCTGTAGATAAGAGGTTGGTAGGAATGGAGGGGAGGGATGAGTCTACGTGGCTAATTATACAAGATGTTTCTGCAGTAGGGTTGACGAAGTTTTTACAGAAACCTTGAGTAATGCTCCACAAAAAGGTCCAACTGTTCTGTTCAAAATTGAGGAGTCTTTATTAAATTTTATTCCTACCTACAAGGATGTCCTTACCCAATCGTCGCTGCCAATTTTTTCTAATGGTGATCCTATACCAAAGTCTGTAGAAAATATTGAGAAGGAGGAGAAGTCAAGGAGGGTATCTGCTACCAGTCCTGGGGGTGAGGCTTCAATGTTGAAAGGGGCAGTTCTCGGAGGGTTGGAAAAATATTTTTCTTCGCTTAAAACTAGAAGTGCGAGGAAGCTAGGAAAAGAGAAGGAGAACTCAGCTACGACAAGTTTTATGGTGCTAGATGGTCCTAGGGCGCTTAGAGCTCAGAAATCCCCGACGAGGGTTAAAAAATGATTGTAGCAACCCTAAATGTAAGGGGAGTGGGGTGCCCCACAAAGACATTAGCCCTCAAAAGGTTCCTAGAGATAGCAAAACCGAATGTTTTATTTATCCAGGAAACTATGGTCTGTGTAGCTAAAGTGAGAGATTTATTTGTCAAATTACTCCCTAATTGGTATTTTTGTGGGGTGGGGTGGATTCTACTGGACTCTCTGGTGGGTTGTTGACTACCTGGAATCTGCGTAAAGCTGAATTTTATACTTTTTTGAGTCCTGTAGGGATATTGCTGGATGGTTTAGTTAAAGGTCTAAATAAAAGGATGAAGACGATAAATTGCTATGGACCTTACTCTGACAGAGAGGTTTTTAGGGAGGTTATTAAAAGGGATGGGTTAATGAACATAATCTTATTCTAGGAGGCAACCTAAACTTTACCACTTCAAACAGGGAAGTTTGGGGTGCCCATGCTAGATTGGATCCCTTACAACTTTATTTTAGCCAGCTGATACAAGCTAAGGGACTGGTGGATGTTGAGCCTATAAAACTACTCCCTACCTGGAGGAATGGAAGAAGAGGTCGAGACTACATTGCAAAGAGGTTGGATCAGTTCTTCTTATCTGAGAATCTAGTGTCGTCATGGATTAGATACAGATCTCGGGTGTGTAATGTAAAGATTTCGGATCACATGTCAGTGATTATCCATTTGGAACAAGATAAAGAAATTGTCAGCTATCCTTTTAAATTTAATTTTATTTGTCTTGAGGAACCATAATTTGTAAATTTAGTAAGATCTAACTGGAATGGACAGTTGCAAACAAAGGTATTAAATCCTATGGAATCTTTGGTTAAAAAGCTTAAGATACTCAAGTCATTGGTGATAATTTGGGAAAGGAAGAAAAAGGATGAAGCAAAGGAAGAGTTGGTACAACTAGAATTGGATTTGGATACATTATACACTGACTTCCCTGGGGTTTTGAGAAGGAGGAAGACAAGGTGTTGGTGCTATAAAAAGAAAAGAGGAAATTGGTTCTACTAAGACAAGAGGAGGAAACTTAGAGGAAAAAGAGTAGGGTAAACTCGCTGGCTTCATGAGACAGAATACTAAGTTTTTTCAGGCTTATGCAAATTCCAGAAAACAAAACAATACCATTTGGGATATCACCAAGGAAGATGGAACAATAATCACCAGTAATCGAGAATTACAAAAGGAAGCAGGGGGCTATTTTCAAAATATTTTTAAAGCTCATGATAACCTTTCCATATCTAATCAACTTGCAGTTTTAAGGAATTATCTGAGGATGTTTTTAGTAGAAGAAGGTCTCATATTGGTTGAGCCAGTTACTTTAGCAGAAATATTGTCAACTCTTAAAGGTTTAAGGTTTCAAAAAGTCCTCGACCGGATGGTTGCACTGTAAAATTCTTTATGGCTTTTATATCTTTTGGGTAATGATATTTTAGATATGGTGGAAGAGTCTAGGAGGAAAGGTAGAGTATCTGGTGCATTGAATGCTACCTTTCTTGCACTTATACCAAAGAGTGATAAACCATACTCCTTTGGAGGATTTAGACCAATTGCATTATGCAATTTGGTGTACAAAATCATTACTAAAATTATTATTGCTAGAATTAAATCCTTACTTTATGTTGGTATTTCAAAGGAACAATTGGATTTCTAGAGGGCAGACAAATTACTGATGCTATTGGAGTTGTACAAGAAGATTTACACAATATAAAAGTTAAAAATATCAAATCTCTAGTCCTTAAATTGGATTTGATAAAGGCTTATGATAGAGTGGACTGGGGTTTTCTAAGGCTATTTTTATTACAAGTGGGTATGAGCTTAGAAACAACAGACTGGATCTTGGGGTGTGTGTCTTTTGCAAACTTTGTTGTGTTGATCAATGATAAACCCACTAGTTTCTTTAAAAGTACAAGGGGTTTAAGGCAAGGTTGCCCTTTATCTCCTTTACTTTTTCTCCTCGTTGTTGAAGGGTTAAGCAGAGTCATACAGGAGCAGGCCAGGGATAAGAAAATTGAAGGTATTCTTGCGGCAAGAGGGTTAAGAATTACACATTTGATGTTTGTGGATGATGTAAATTTTTTTGGGAGTGGAAGCATTTTTTAGTGGGAAGTTTACAAGGAGGTCTTGGAACTATTTTGCAAGGCGATAGGGATGGAATTCAGCCCACAGAAGTCTATTTTTTAGAAGCGGGGTGGGAAGTTGAAGAGCTCGCTTTGTTGAATGCGCTTCTACCCTTCGAAGTAAATCCAGTAGATGATGGCTTTAAGTATCTTGGGTTTTTTTTTAAACCAAACTATTACACTAAAGCTGACTGGAACTGGCTAGAGAAAAGATTTGAAAAAATAATTTTGAACTGGAGTCATAGGTGGCTTTCTTTAGGGGGGAGGGTCATACTTGTTAAAGTTGTTCTCGAAAGCATTTATGTGTATTGGCTTTCTTAGGCTAAGATACCAAAAAGTGTTTTAAACAATATTAGAAGGAGAATGTTTAGTTTCATGTGGACTAGTATAAATGTTAAAGAAGGGATGCATTTGATAAGCTGGAAAAAACTTGCAAAACCCAAAAAGGTTGGTGGGTGGGGTATCAAAAATATTTTTTCCTTTGGAAAAACTTTGGCAGCTAAAAGTTTGTGGAGATGCCTTATGGTGCCTGGTCTTTGGCATGAGGTGATACTTAAAAAATATCTTAAAAAGAAAATTGTGGATGAGTGGTTCAGGCAAGGAAGGAATAATTGGACTGGTATTTCAAATTTTTGGAGAGCACTCACCTCATCATTATCTATTATAACAGATTAGTTGGTTTGGAAACCTAGAAATGGGACAGACATTAGAATTGGAGCTGATCCTATGGTTGGGTCTCAATATTATTATAAATTGTCAATGAATCTTATATTGACATTGAAGGCACAATGGATAGAATTCCTTGCACAAGCTAGGTCCTTTGATTTGGAGGATACAAGTCATACAAGTTGGAAAAAGGATGAGACTTTAGGGTTGGAAGGAGAACAGAAAGAGGAATGGATTAATTTTGTTAAGGGCTTAGTTGGTTCGGGATATTTTAATGTGGTCCTGTGATACAAAAAGGGGACAGGTAAATGCCAATAAAGCTTATAAAGTTCAATTGATGGAGGATATGGAAGAAGAACCAAATTAATGGTATATTGAACTCTGGAAATGGCAGCTACCTTTAAAAGTCAATCTTTTTATCTGGTTAATGCTTGAACATAGAATTTTTAGTTGGGAAATTTTGAACAAAAGAGGTATTTTTGGGCCTAGTAGATGTGTTTTGTGTGGGAACGGTGAGGAAACAATGCCTCATCTTTTTTTGGAGTGCAGTTTCATCAAAGGTATTTGGCAATCAATTTTAAAGGAATTAAAATTATTCAGTACTTGGGAAGGAGGACATATTGGTCGTTGTTTACAAAATTGGATAAGGAAGAAGGAAAATTGGAAAGAAATCCCTTGCTTTATTTGTTGGGAGGTTTGGAAGCATAGGAATTCGGTTATAATTGAAGATCATCCTCCTAATCTGGTCAAAGTATGAAACTATATTTACAAGACTTTGAAGAATTAAAAGTTTCACAGTCTACCAAGACTAGAAGGATTGATAGGCCTCCCATACTTGACTGGGATTTGGCAATGGGGTTTTATGATGGTGCCTCACAAGATAAGGGTGCAAAATGTGGGGCTGGAGCTTTATTAAAATGTCCACTTTTGGGCCTTGTGGTGTATTTTATTTTTTGCATGTTATAAAAAGGTAACAAGATTACAACTAGTAGACAATTCAAAGATTATTATCAATTGGTTTACTAATGAAAACAAGTGTTGAGTGGGAGTTTTCAACAACTTAAAGCTCAACATATATACAGAGTTTATAACAAGGAAGTTGACTAGCTATCAAAGGAAGTTTTCAATGGATAGTACTGGAGTATAGTGTAATGTGATCAAAACTTATGTCCTAAATATTTATATGTGAGTAGACTTTAATATCCATAAATATTCCATTAGAAAATGAGAAACTAAATTGAAAATACATAAATACAATTGTAACATCTTTTTAAAATTAAACTTTACATATATAAACTTTAAACATCTTTGTAAATTTGAAGTATTATTATCTTTTTATTGGAAAAAACAAAATAGTACTACTCTTCTAACATGAAAATACAATAAAAGTCAATGATATGGTTGGTTGATCTCAACTACACAGTGTAGCAAATGCTTCTAGTGGATAGGGTATTGATTTATTAGACTTTGTTTAGTTTGGGCTTGAAGGAAAACGTACATGCATTAAAAAATTTCATATCCACAACTAAAAAGAGTATTATTAAGTTTTTTTACTTAACTAATTTTTGAAATAATATTTACATGTAGTTTAGTCTTAATTTTATAGTGATATTTTGAAAAATATAATGAAAATATTTGTAAGAAATTATGTATTTGTAATAATAGAATAAATATATCTACATTTTAATTTATTATAATTCTAATTTAAAGCTCTTATTTTAGGAAAATTGTTTCTAACTAGTTCCCAAGCTCCTAGAACTTGAGAAAAAATTTCAGAAATGTGGAAAATATCGAAAGAAATAATTTATTGTTTAAATGTTTTGGAAATAAATTATTTATAAAATTTTAAAAAATATTGAAAAAAAAAGGTTTTTCATGGTTGTTTTTTTAAATCAAATTTTAAAAAATATTTAAAATATTATCTATAAAATTTTGAAAGATATTTCTTCTTTTATAATATAAATAAAAATTTTGAAAGATATTTCTTTTATAATATAAATGAAACATTAAACAATAAGAAATGTTTTATTTATATTATAAAAGAATAAATATCTTTCAAAATTTTGAAAGATATTTCTTCTTTTAAGATTCTATAGCTTCAAAATATATCCCCACATTAACAATAAATTTTTATGTTGAAGTAAAAAGAAAAGGCCGACAATTCGGTTATTTGATTATGTAATGGAATTTGATTGGTAGAATACATGCGAACTCAACTTCCCCAGGGTTCAAATTCTACGTGGGTTGGATTATCTTGGGTTAAAAGGCCCTTTCGAAGTTGAATTATGTGCCTTTGATTTTAAGTGTGAACGCTTATACATATATTTGGATGGAGAGTGTCCAAGTCTTTTATGATACCACTATTTAATTAATGTTGTTATGATAGAGCTTTGGTATGAAAAATAAGATTTTTTTTTAAATTATATATATATAAACTAACTTTCATTTATGCTATTTAATTAATGTTTTTGTCATATAGCTTCTCCCATAAAAATAAGAAATTTTTCTAAAATTTTTACGTCGAAAGGTGTATATCTATTGACAATGGGCAGATTTAATAGGGGTTTAGTGCTTAATAAGTTTTTTATGGACAGGATTAAATATGGCTGGAATATTCTTAGTAGTCACACAAAATAAATAGCTGTGATTTCAATCATTAACTTTCTAGCTATTATAAAGACATCAATTTATGTGTTTACTTTTTTACATTTACCTAATCATATTTAAAAATTACTTTGATAGCTAACTAATTGCCACCTAAGTGATTAACAGAAATTAAAATATTAACACCAGATAAATGAAGCTCAACCATTTATTTGTTAATCAATAATAAAATTTAATATATTCTTTTAAAGATTCTTTTCATCTTATCAACCTTTCAGCGTTGATCAGCCACAAATTATGTGACTGTGCTAGTATATATCAGATAACATTTTAAAAATTTGTATTTTATGACAGATCTAATTTTTCGCTGCTTTTGAATTGACAATCATGGCAGAAAGAGAACGACAAAATAATCAGACAGAGATGAAAATATGATCCAGATTGCACACAGATGCTTTACTTACAGAAGATGTTACCCATAAAACAATATAAATGCGATGAAGATTTTACACGTAGGTATATACAGGCATGTCAGTGAAGATTTTGAGAACGAAGAATAGAAGAGGCATGACAAGATTCGGCGCATAAACCAAAGCTGGAGACGATGCACTTGGCGGAGCCTGTAGGGTTGGAATTTCAAAACTGATTTCAAAACTGAACAGCCTGTCAGTTTTAACAACTCCAATGCCCTTTCTGCCAAATTTTAACGAAGAAAGAAGAAAGTTGACGATTATAACAGATTTTTAAGCGTATTTTGACGGGACAATTTGCCCGTCAAATTCCATCCCTTTGCCGCGGGGGTCCAGGGGGTGGGGGTTGACGGGTTGGCACATTTTTCGAAGGCCGCATGGACGGAGGAGACCGGGCTAGAGACAAGGATGGAACGCGAACGGGAGCCAAAGAAGACGACGGAGATGGAATGGGGACGACAGGAGCAGGCGACGGAGAGGAAGAACGAACCTTGGGAGTGGGAGCGGGAGCGGGAACGAAGGAAGGAGAACGGAAAAAGACCGAGAGCCCAGGAGAGGCTGCGGGGGCGCGATTTCGCGGAGCCAGAACCACGATAATAATCTTCTCTCCCTTCTGGCAGTTGCTCTGATTGCCGCTAATGAAGTGAAAGGGGCCGTAGCGAGGTAGTCTGAAGACCGTGTTCCCGCCTTTGTAAGACGCAATAGGGTTCGACGTGTTACAGGCGTCATACTGCTGCACTGTAACTTGCAGAACGGAGTCCTCGGCAGGATTGTAGTTGAATACTGCATCAAAAAAGCGGCCAGGGTTCGCATGCGATTAACATCGTTGTTAGTAGTCAGGAACATCTCCGAATTTAAATAGTAGACAGAAATACAACAACTTACAGAGCGTATCCCCAATTAAGAATTGATTCCTCCCGGCCCACTGATTGTAAGTCTCGGGTTCGACTCCCGACGGGACGACCCACCCATTTCTGCCTCCCACTACGAACTCACGAGCCAGAGCGCTTTGGAAGAAGGCCAACACAAAACAGACTGTGCAAGACCAAACCAGCGCCATCGCAACACGAAAATACGTCGACGCAGAGAACAGAAGGAAGAAAGTTGTGCGGATATCTATGGGCAAGGAGGAATATAAATGATAGAATATGGGGAATCGGCAGTAGGTTAATTTTAAAATTCTAGAAGCTTCAAAACGGCAGTCCTTGCCACGTGATGGGTCCGCGGGCGGCGCTCGCACAGGGATTAATCCTTCATAGAGTCTTTTTTGTTTTTGGATTATTCCTTGATAGAGTCATTTTTTTTTTGGGAAAATATATTTGAAGTGTTCGTCCGCATCTTTTTGGTGGAAAATTAATTTCAACAGAAACCATGTCATGCCGAAAGTTAGATTTTTAATTTTGTAACTATGTGATGTCGAAAGTTAGAGTTTTGCTTATGGAGTTTTGCTACACACAATCCAAATCATCAACTTCTCTTTTTGGTGATGTCGGTGTGTTGGTCCCCAACAACTCCACAGGGATTATTCCTATCTGTCATTCATATAGTCATCTCTTTTTTGGGAAAATATATTTGAAGTGTTCGTCGGCATCTTTTTTGTGGAAAATTAATTTCAAGAGGAACTATGTGATGTCGAAAGTTAGATTTTTACATTTGTAACTATGTGATGTCGAAAGTTAGAGTTTTGAGTTTTTTTTTTTTTTGGATGATGTCGGTGTGTTGGGTCTCAACAACTTTTTCTAATTTTTACAAAATGTAAAAGACTCCATTACAATCTTAATAATTATAATGAGCTACAGAATCAACATTTTCAAATAGTTTCACAACTTGTCTTATTTTGAGACAAACTTAAGATATTCACTATAGTATGAGACATTCATTACAAGAGTATATGTCAAAATTTAGAAACGAACATAGAAATCTCAATTTAAACAAAATGTTAATTTTTATCAATTGTTTACTTTCATTTAAATTATGATTATGTGTTTTTTCTTTTGCTCATTAACAAGTTTGACTATTTTTAATAATGGGTTCAATACTTCATCAAATAATATGTTGAATGATTTCTCATTTTCATAAAATCATTTGGTGATATTAATTAATTAAATTCCTTTTTTGATTTTGCATCTCATTTCAAAATAAAAATAATAATTAAAAAAAAAAATATTTATCATTTGTTTGATTTTGTAAAAAACCAAAATTAATATTTTTCTCTTCTCCATTAGCTTTTAGAATTTTAAGATCATATTTGAGAGCAAATTATTAACAATGATTGTTTATAACTTATATTTAGTTTAAATTCATTTTTTATTTTTCTAGATTTTGTTTTATTCACAATTTTAGGTTTCTTTTTGTTTCACAGGTTTCTATTATCAAATAGATCATGGCTTGATTTTATTATTCAAATACGTTCAATGTGATGGATTGCTATAAATAATTTTATGAGCAACCACAGCTAAAATTTGAAAAGGCGTCAAGATCACATAGGTGATTTCGTAGGACTAATTACAGCCAAACTGTGAGGAATTTGAAGAAACGGTTGAAAACCCAAAACCCAAATGGACCCGTTTACATTTCTCAAAGGAATTTTCCCAAAAAAATGCACGATTTGGGGGATATTGATGTCTCTTTACGAAGCAAATTTAAGGTGGTGAAAATTAATAGTGACGCCCAGACTGTTCATTCATTGTATAAATATATGAGAAAATTCAGAGCCATAGAGATCCAAGAATTAGAGATGAGGATTTTACTCTTTTGTATATTATTTATTTTGTAAACTTTTCTTCTTTTCAAATGGAGTAACGGATGGTTGGAATCTTTGGGAGAATGGACGAGTATTTTCAAAGAAGAATATGAAATTTATTTTTATTATAATATATTCATATTCTTTGAATAATTGATTATGCATTGATTTAAATTAGTTTTAGTCTATTTTATCAATACATGGTTAATTGTTATCATTTATGTATTAATTTTTTCAATCTTTAAGAATTTATTATCTTAAAAATTCTTCGACTACAATATGGGCATGTGATTTTGAGAAAGAATATGGGAAAGTAATTCATCTTTGGCTTTAGACCTATGTGATACTTATTCAATTTCGTTCTTCCATTATTGTTGTATTATGAAAATGTTGTTATGGTTTATTTTAGATTTAGTTTGTCATCATATGGTGTTTTCATACTGTTAAATGTTATATGTTGCCCATATTTTTTTATTCCATTTTTTATGTGTGATCAATCGATCATTTGATTACTATGGAATTTATTTCTAATGTTAAATGATAGATAATATCAATACTCAGAATTGAGTTTTCTTTAGTTCTTAAATATTGATTATCTTAAGATCACACGATTTTTAATTAGTTGTCTTCCTGTTGTTATTAATTTACTCCAATATCAAATACTTCTTTGAATGTATTCTAGAAGTACTAGTATTGTTCTGTTATAGGTTTCCCTTAACAACAGTACATGCATGAGCTCATAAAACACAGAAAGATAATACCAGTTTCGTTGATCAGCTACAGATTATTCTGTGTGTTATTTAGTTAAATTGTTTATGAATGAAACAATGAATACATTAATTAGCTTTGACTGTTTTTGTGTCACTGTTTCAATCGTATTCATTTAGTATTTATTCCTTTAATATCTTTTTTTTTTTAAATCCCAAAAGAAGTGTTGTTCAAATTTGATTCATAAACTTTATCAAACAATCATTTTCGCAAGATTTCATGCAAACCTTGTAAACTATATATAAACTGTTCATAATCATTTGTATATTCACATTCTTAGATAAATATTTGTAATTATTGTGTCGATTGTTAGAATATTTTCTTTAATTAGTTTATTTCATTTTTCTATCTTTAGGACCCTAGTTGGCTAACAGAGCCATTAAACCCGTCAGAATATGTTACACCAAACAGCTTGGGTTATTTAGACAACCCCGGACCGGATCTATTCTTCCAGTTGACGGCATGTCAAATTTGTCCGTCAACACAGTGTGAAAAGTTGGAGTGTAGACAAGCATGGGGTGGCGATGTGTGCCAGTACAAAACCTAACAAACCTCCTCCATTTTTGTCCTCGTCTAAATTTTATTTCACCTTTATATTAAATATACTAGCAAGTCAATACTAGCAAGACGAAAGTGATGATTTTTTCTAGCAAAATAAAACATAAGCAACATAAGTTCTATTTTGAAGGCAACACTCTTGAAGAAGTAGCAGATTACAAATACCTTGGAATTGACTTCAACAAAAATCTAAGTTGGGAAGGTTGCATAAAGAAAAGAACTTTGGGAGGTTGGAAAGCGTTCTATGCTTTTCAAAATAGGTGCAGAGAAGCAGAGATATGGGATTGGAAGACTATGAAAACTCTCTTTGGATTTTTAGTGATCTTGGTGGTTCTGTAAGGTTGTGAAGTGTGGGCCAGCAACACATCTGACTTACAGTGTAAGCAAATTGAGAAGATTAAAAAACGCTTGATCACAAACAAGTTTAAAATTAAAAGTTTAGTCCCTTATGATATCATGCTGAGTGAANAAAAAAATTGAGCAAATGGAAGACAATCGGTGGCCTAAGGTCGTTTTCAATGACATATTGTGCAAAATAAAGAAGACGTGGATGCGATAAAATATTAAATGGCTTAATAAATGGGATATCCACTTGAACAGGTGCCCTACGAACAGTAAAGAGATAAAGGCTTTTGTTATTGATAGGTTCCACAAGCGAACTTGGGATAAAGGGATCAAGAGAAAGAAAGGGTATTATATTGAAGAGTTTAACCCCACATACAATCATCATCAAAAGTGTACATAGGGGTCGATATATCTTGGAGAGCCAAAAATTTTATTGCCCAATTAAGAACCAATTCCCACCAACTTTGTTGTCAAACTGGGCATTGGAAAAGACCAAAAGAAGCTTGGGAAGAAAGGATGTGTGTGTTTTGCACCTCCGGAAAAGTGGAAACAGAAAAACATTTCATTTTAGAGTGTGAAGCCTTCAAAGATAGTAGGGACAGCTATATAAGTATCTTGACAGCTAGCTCTTGGAATAACTTATTCAGGGAGGGGACAATGGAGAAATTGGAGGAGCTCATCATCAAGTTGAACAGGAAAAGGGTTGAACTGCAAAAATCAGTGTGTGAGGCGATCTGTCCCATAGGCTATTGTTAGCCTCGTGGACGTTAAAATCATTTTCTTTCTTTCTTTCTTACATGCATGTGGTAGTAAAGAGAGTCATTTTGAGCATGTGTGTAATGTTCCCAAGCCAATTTTTTAGCTTGGAACACTAACTGCTCATTGTTTAACTGATGTGTGTGTGTTTGCTTGTAGGTTTACTTCTGAATCCGGTCTTAGGGTTTATAGCTTAGTTATTAAACCTTGATCTGAAGATAAATAATGGAGATACAAGATAACACAAGATATGGAACCAAACAACATAGATCTGACATTTATTGATATAATAAGCAAGAACCTGATACAATGAGGATGCAGATCTAGAATAACATTAGATAGCTTCAATAGAAAGATATGAGATGCTACAAAATGCTCTCGATAAGAAGATGCAAGCCTCTAAAGGTTGGATATACAATGAAGACCAATACAAGAAGAACCTGGGTCAAGTCCAAACCCCCTTGGCTGATGGCACATCCTCCTGCAGAGATGAGAAGACCCAATATTTCGACACAGGTGAAGGAAGTCTCCAAAAGACTCTAAACTCGGTAGAATGATAGATCGGGGTGATAGAAACCCCCTCCTGAAGTCTCAGGCCGAAATGTTCATAGATGATCCTCCAAATGTTGAATCCTCAAGTGAAGTTGTGCCCTCATGAATCCTGTCAATGCCCAAGAATTCAGACCTGATGAAGGAGACCTCTGAATGCCCTGAAACTTGCTAGAAAGATAGATCGGGACACTGCAAGTCACTAGGTGAAGTCTCATGGTCATATCTGAAGTATAACCCCTCCAAACTGAGTAGATCTGAATCACAATAGCGCCCTCCTTCTCTGAAAATCGTACCAATGCTCTAGGAAATCATTCGGCAAGAGTAACCCTCTCAAAATACACTAGGTTTGATAATCAAGGCCCTGCAAGAAATACCCAAGTGTTAGAATGCCCAAAAGCCTTACCAATCTCCTAGATCGAACTTCCCTAACTGAATGGTGTGCCCTCCTGCTGAAAACCCTCAAGGGTACAACCTACAAACGTCCTGGATAAGTGATGATACCTATGAATGTTGTAGAATGGTGTGGGTGGAGTATTTTATCCTCGAGACCAAGCCTGGAACAAGGTAGGTGGAATCTTTCACCACTGAATTCTTCTCTAGGGTTTGTATTCTCAAAACCCTCAAAATTGTGTGCTCAAGAGCCCAAAAGCAATTTGCAATAATAATCCAAGATGAGTGAGAGGTGCGCCCTAGGATTTACTTTATACCTCCTTTATATTCCTCTGTTGAGTTAAGTTAACCCTTAGGTTCAACTCCTAACTCAAGCTCAAGCATTCTAATCCTTCAGTGAGTTACTTTTTACCTTTTCAAGTCAACTTCAAATTATAACCTTGAGTTTACTTGAATTTTCCCCATGTTGCATGAGACTNGTGGGGATGACTAGACTATTGAGTCTCTCCAAACCTCTTCATCAAGAGGTGGGGGACATTATAGTCTCCCCTGCTAGAAATTGCTTGTCCACAAGCAATTCAGAGCCTGTCTCATGTATCACGTGTTCACTCTCCCACGTAGCATCCTCTATAGGTAAGTCCTTCCATTTGACTAAGTATTCCTTGATGCTCCTCCTTCTGAGTTTCTTCTCTCGAACCTCCAGTATTTCCTCCGGCATTAGTACCAATTGTGTCTCTTCATCTAAGGGTGGCAGTACCTCAAGTGGGGTGATGTGTTGGCCAATGGCCCTCTTCAAGCATGACACATGGAAGACGTTGTGTATCTTGCTGCCCTGTGGAAGCTCAAGTTCATAATCCATGACCCCTACCTTCCTTTTGATCCTGTAGGGTCCAAAGAATCGGGGTTGGAGCTTTTATGCTCCACTTCTTTTGATATAAGCATGTTTGTACGGTTGGAGCCTTAAGTAGACCAAGTTACCAACCTCAAAAGTGCACTCTACCCTGTGTTTGTCTACCTGGACCTTTTGTTGATTATGTGCCCTTTGTAGATGATATTTTAATTCCCTGAGTATGTCTTGACTCTGTTGCACCCAATCCTGTACCATAGGACCTCTGCTATCACCAAAGGCAATCTCTACAAAGGAGAGAGGGTCATAATTGTACAAGTCCCTGAATGGAGTCATACCAATGGAGATGTGATAAGTGGTGTTGTAACAGTATTCCCCCAAGTGTAGCCACCTAACCCATGCCTTCTATTGCCCTGCTACATAATTTATGAGGTAGCCTTCCACCCACTTGTTGACTATTTTGGTTTTCCCATTAGTCTGAGGGTGGTAATTGGTGCTAGGGGTCAAGGTCGTACCAACCAATCTGAATAATTCTTGCCAAAAGGTGCTCATAAATCGGCTATCCCTTTCACTAACAATGGTCTTGGGTAAACCATGTAGTCTGAAGATCTCCCTGAAGAAAAAATCTGCAACTTGTGTTGCACTGAAGTCTGTGGCAATGGGAAAAAAGTTTGCAAATTTAGTTAACATGTCCACCACCACAAAAATACAATATTTCCCCTGTACCCTTGGCAATCCCGTGATGAAGTCCATAGAGATGTTTTCCCATTTGTGCTATGGGATGGGTAAATGTTGTAACAGTCCTATTGGATGGGTATGCTCATCCTTGTTTTCCTGGCAATTAGTGCACTCTTTTATGTGGCACACTACATCTTCTTTGAGACCTCTCCATGCAAAACCTTTCCCTTACCTACCTGTATGTTTTGACAATAGCTTGGTGCCCTACCACTGGTGAATCATGACATGCTTGTAGTACCTTGGCCTTGAAGGTTGACTTAGGAACCGAGAAAATTCGTTCCTTGTAGTAGATGATGTCATCTATGACTCTGAAGTTGTCACCATGTATCTGCCCATCCATCAACTGACAAGTGAACTAGTTTTTGGAGTATTCCACCAGGAGGTGGGCCTTCCAGTCAACTAAAATATCAATCATAGCATAAACTGATGGCCTTCTAGATAATGCATCTGCCACTACGTTATTCTTCCCCTTGACAAATTCAATGTCAAAATCATAGGCCTGTATCTTGCTAACCCACTTCTGTTACCTCTCATTCAAGTCCTTCTGTTCCAATAAGTACTTAAGGCTGTTGTGATCTGATCATACTACAAATCTTGCTCCTACCAAGTATTACCTGAATTTGGCCAAGGCATGCATGATGGCCATCATTTTGTAATCATAGATAGTGTAAAGAAGCTCAGGTCCCCTCAACTTTCGGCTCTCATAGGAAATGAGATGCCTATTCTGCATAACTACAGCCTCAATGCCCTCTTTGGAGGCATCATGCTCCAATGTGAAGGGTTGACCGAAATCTGGTAAGGCTAAAACTGGGCATGTGCTCATTACCTTTTTCATTTTGTCAAATGTAGATTGTGCCTCTGCACTCCATCTGAAAGCCCCTTTCTTGGTCAAATCAGTCAAGGGTGCACAAAGTTGTGAGAACCCCTTGACGAACCTCCTGTAATAACTGCAAATTCCAAGAACCCCCCTCAACTCTGTAAGAGTCTTAGGTGTGGGCCAGTCAAGTATCGCTTGGATTTTCTCTTGGTGTACCTGTACCCATTTTACTCCAATGATGTGCCTCAAGTAGAGGACCTCTGTCATTCCAAATTCACATTTGTACTCCTTGGTATACAAGGATTAGTCCTCCATGATGGTTAAAATATGTTCCATATGCTAAAAATGTTCCTCCCAAGTCTTTTTATAGATCAACAAATCATCAAAAACCACAAGCAGGTGCTTCCTCAACTGCTTGTTGAAGACGTGATTCATGCATGATTGAAATGTGGCTAGCGCATTGGTCAATCCAAATGGAATCATTAGGAATTCATAGTGGTCGTAGTGACACCTGAAGGCAGTTTTGGGGATGTCCTGCTCCCTCATTTTGATCTGATGATAGCCAGAGCACAAGTCATTCTTGGTGAAGTAAACAGCCCCATGGAGCTCATCCAATAACTCATCAATCCTCGGAATGGGATACTTTTTCTTAACAGTTTTCTTGTTTAATTCCCTGAAATCAATGCACATGCGCATGGTTCCATCCTTCTTCTTGACTAGTACCACTGAAGATGAAAAAGGACTAGAACTTGGTCTAATGTAACCCATGTATAACAGTTCTTTAATGGCCTTCTCTATATTTTCCTTGTACTTCTTTGGGTGTCTATAGGGAGTGGTGATGATTGGTTTCTCCCCCTCTTCCAACTCTATGATATGCTTAAACCCCCTATCTAGTGGTACTCTAGGTGGAATGGGTCCAAACACCTTGCTATGTTTGTCAATGATCCTTTGAATCTTTGGTTCATAGTGAGCCTTTCCTTCCTTGTCCACATGTATTGAAATCCTACACTCAACAGCATATACAATGTCCTCTCTTCTGAAAATGGCCTCCATGTGCTTTGTTGTGACCACCCTAGCTGTGTTTCCTAACATGCCACTGAGAACTACCTTTCTCCCACTCTCCTTTATGAAATACATCTCCATAGTCTTGTAGTTGGTGGTGATTAGTCCCAACGTACTAAGCCACTAAACTCTAAGGATGATGTTGTATCAGGGAAGTCCATCACATAGAAGTCTTGTGCTAAGTCATGTCTACCCAGTGTAAGCTTCATCCCTGGAATATACCTGTTACAGGGCATGGTGCTTCCTCCTACTACCTCCACCTTGAATCCTTCAAATTCAACTGTGGGTATGTGCCTCCTCTGTAGTAGTGTTGAGTCAATGAAGTTGTGTGTAGCACCCCCATCAATGAGAACTGAAGCCTTTTGTCCTTGCAGTACCCCTTTCATCCTGAAGGTGTTAAACTTGGGTACCCCACTGATAGATGTTAACGTAGCCTTCTCTTTTGTTGTCATGCCATGACCTGGACCTTCTTCTTCAGCAGTTTCGGTGGTATTTGCTTCTATATTCTGCAGGTGGCCGAAATGCTCCTCCTCTTCATTATCTGAAATAACGTCAATGTAGTGGGCCTTGCCTCTGCCCATGCACTTGTGGGATGGAACCCAAGGCTCTTTGCATGTATAGCATAGGTGCTTTCTTCTTAGTTCCATCCTTATGTTCTCATCCATCCTACCTCTTCCCCTGTCAAACCCCCTTGGGTCTCTTCCTCTTGAATTCATCGGAGGTCTTTGGTCTCTTCCTCTGGTGTTTAGAGGTGGTCTAGGCATAAACTTAGATTTCACTGCTTGGCCTAGATCTCTCATTCTCCATATAGAATCCTGCAAGTTGGTAAGCTTGAAAGCCTTAACCCAACCCTTTAAGGGTTCCATCAAACCCTCTATAAAAAGCATCATGAGTCTTAACTGTGATACATCATGTACCATGATTGTTATCCTCTGAAACTCCTCAATATACACCTCAGGTGATCCTGTCTGTCTGAGTTGTGTGAGTTCCCTGAAATGGAGTTCTGGATCCCCCTGGTCAAACCTGTCAATGAGCCTCTGTGTAAACTCTGTGTATGCCACTATCTGATTGTGGCCAAGTGTAGATAACCCATGGTACCACCAATCATGAGTTTTTCCCTCCAAGTACATGGTGGCAAACTTGATGGAATCCATCTCTCTCATAGGGTTAAGATGCAGGTAAGTGTCTAATTTTTGTACCCAAGCTTGTGCAGTCATCTTGGTTGAACCATCAAAGTAGGGAATCTCCATTTTTCCAACCCTACGCTCTAAGTCATAATTATTCCTGTGGTACGGCCTGGTTTTGCCTCTGAACTTCAATCCACAATACTGATCTAATGTGATTTTCCTTTGAACTGGTGCGCTTAGTGAGTTGTACTCTGTGACATACTGATCAAAATTATCCTCAAACTCGTCTGGGTGGTTGGGTTGTGTCTGTTCATCCAAGAATGAAGGAAGGTACGACCCATGGGTGGTCCTGCTATGTGTTTTCCCTTTTGGGGAACTTCCTCCATGGCTCTTCCCTTCAGTATGATAATATGGAACATGCTCCTACTGATGTTTATACCCTCCATGAGATCCACTAGCTTCTTTGTTTGCATATTTTTCAGGCCCCTTTCCTCCATGAGTCAAATCCAATAGTACCCATGAGATCATATCCTGATTTGCAAATACCTTTTCTAAGGTCTCCCTCAACTCACTCTAACTTCTGTGTGATGCCTCCTGGTTTTCCTGTAAGTATGTGACTAACTTACACTCTATCTGGAGTATAGACTGGCGTAGTTCCTATGTCAAGGTTGCTAAGACCTATGGCTCACTATCCTCACCTAAGCCTTCCATATCAGCCTCTGGTTCACTTTCCTACCTCCTACGCCTGCCCATATAGATACCACTGAACTTCTGCATGCACTGATCCGCACTGGCTGGGAGGATGAATGCTCTGATACCACTGTAATGTTCCCAAGCCAATGTTTTTGCTTGGAACACTAATTGCTCATTGTTTAACTGATGTGTGTGTGTTTTCTTGCAGGTTTACTTCCGAATTCAGTCTTAGGGTTTATAGCTTAGTTATTAAACCTTGATCTAAAGATAAACAATGGAGATACAAGATAACAAAAGATATGGAACCAAACAACATAGATCTACCCTTTATTGATATAATAAGCAAGAACCTGATACAATGAGGATGTAGATCTGGAATAACATCATATAGCTCCAATAGAAAGATACGAGCTACTACAAAATGCTCCCGATAAGAAGATGCAAGCCTCCAAAGGTTGGATATATAATGAAGACCAATACAAGAAGAACCAGGGTCAAGTCCAAACCCCCTTGGCTGATGGCACGTCCTCCTACAGAGCTGAGAAGACCCAATATTTCATCCCAGCTGAAGGAAGTCTCCAAAAGACTCCAAACTTAGTACAATGATAGATCAGGGTGATAGAAACCCCCTCTTGAAGTCTCAGGCTGAAATGTCCAGAGATGCTCCTCCAAATGTTGAATCCTCAAGTGAAGTTGTGCCCTCCTTAATCCTGTCAATGCCCAAGAATTTGACCCTGATGAAGGAGACCTCTGAATGCCCTGAAACTTTCTAGAAAGATAGATCGAGACACTGCAAGTCACTAGGTGAAGTCTCAGGGTCAGATATGAAGTATAACCCCTCCAAACTGAGTAGATCTGAATCACAATAGTGCCCTCCTTTTGTCGAAATCATGCCAATGATCTAGGAAATCATTCAGTAAGAGTAACCCTCTCAAAATATACTAGGTCTGATAATCAAGGCCCTGCAAGATATACCCAAGTGCTAGAATGCCCAAAAGCCTTGCCAATCTCCTAGATCAAACTCCCCTCATTGAATGGTGCACCCTCCTGCTAAAAACCCTCAAGGGTACGACCTGAAGACGTCCTTGATGAGTGATGATACTTGTGAATGCTATAGAATGGTGTGGGTGGAGTATTTCATCCTCGAGACCAAGCTTGGAACAAGGTAGGTGGAATATTTCACCACCAAATTGTTCTCTAGGGTTCGTATTCTCAAAACCCTCAAAATTGTGTGCTCAAGAGCCCAAAAGCAATTTGCAATAATAATCCAAGATGAGTGAGAGGTGCGCCCTAGGCTTTCCTTTATACCTCCTTTTTATTCCTCTGTTGAGTTAAGTTAACCCTTAGGTTCAACTCCTAACTCAAGCTCAAGCGTTCTAATCCTTCAATGAGTTACTTTTTACCTTTTCAAGTCAACTTCAAATTATAACCTTGAGTTTAGATGACTTTTTTCCATGCTGCATGAGACTATAGTCTAGTGGGGATGACTAGACCACTGAGTCTCTCCAAACCTCTTCATCAAGAGGTGGGGGACATTACAATGTATAACTCTTTGCACTTAAAGTATATCTGCCTCTCTTGTCCACCCTCACATTATCCCTTTAACTTCTACCTGCTGCATGGCACATATATAATGATCGTAGACTAATTTATTATCCCACCTCTTAGGTCTCTCTAACTTCGACTTGCACCATGACACATATATAATGGATTTGTTGATTAAATCCTTATCATTAAATTTACGTTTAAAAATCCCAAGTAGAAACATGATTTTGCTAAATCAAAATACCAATTGTTAATAGGATCCTGGATGCCTAACCAAAGACACACTCGACCTCATTTTTTAGATGAACCTTGAAATCAACACTATCGTCTTGCAAATGCATAGGAGTTGCAATCTGAGGTATTTGCATGATATTTGAGTTAGATTACTTCATTAATATTTGATTCCAAGTTAATCATGTATTTATAAATTTGAGTTTAATTTGATTATATATTTGTGTTATTGGAGGGCTCAACTACAAAGTTAATTGTTGATTTTGTGGTCAAGGGCTTTAATGATCAGAATCTACAATTGGGCCAGGAATAGCCTATTTATAAACACATCTGCATTAGGTTAGATTCATGGTCAAATGAGGGGCATGAAGAAGCAAAAGTTTTACTATGGGCTCATAGTTTTGGTAGATTGAGGGACACAAGGAAGAACTTTATCGACGAGTAATTAAACCAAATACTTAAGATGGGGATGATAAATAATGAAGATTCATAATCAAACTAACTTCCCTTCACATCGTAGAATAATCTCAACTAATATGAAATAGAGCATTGGGGACAAAGTCTAGATATTAGTAGAAAGTGGCAACATTATTATAGACTGATGAAATTTTAAGGAAAATCGGATTAAAAGGATCTTTCTATGTGTTGCTTATGCATGGATATAGAGGAGAATATATATAATAATTGTAATATGTTTTATAGTCAAAATATAGTAAGATGGAGTTGTTACCAAGACCAATACAAACAAAGTAGACGAGAGTATTTAAATGTGGCTCAAGGCACCCTTTCAAAGCCAACTATTGAGCCATGTGAAGAGTATAACATTAGGTTTTATTCTATGAAATCCTTTAGAAGGGGTGAAACAAAAAAAAAAATCAAGAATCAAGAACAATGTTCAATGATAAATTTTAATCACATCATTGGCTAGGTTTAAAACTCTGTTTTAGCTTCAATATTGGAAGGAGGATGAAATTTAATCTCTAGGATCATGAGGCAAACACCTACAAGAAGCTAGAGATTTGAAAGGGAAAATTGTAGATCAAAGCAAATTCTCAACCTTCACAAAATCAAGGAATGGACCATTAGATACATTTGATACATCCATCAATCAAATTAAACTTTGATGAGGCCTCAAGGGGAAACCCAAGGACGTTTGACATGGGAGGTTAATTTATGTGATCGTTACGGACTCCACGTGGAAATCTATGTAGTCAATATAGGTTTTAATACTAACAATTTAGCATAGGTCCAAGTAACAGAAATGAAGTTAAACATGGCCTCTTAGCTTGATTTCCTATAGCTAGAAATAGAAGGGTATTCACAACTCATTATCCACCATATAAAGAAAATGTCCATAACCAAGAGACGGGATCTTGACATGATTCACTAGCCTTTGACCCAAAGTTTATCATGAATAATGATAGTCCTAGATCACTTTAAACAAATCAGTTTTAACTACATCAATAGAACAAATAATAAAGTGGCAAATGCTTTAGGAAACATTAGTGTCCAATACTAACATAGAGAGATTTACTTCATAATGGAATGGAATGAAAAGATTTAGAAGATGAAAAAATCAAATGAAGAATAAAAACTCTAGTAAAAGAGTACAACTAAAAAATTTACTCCATAATGAAATGGAAAGATTTAGAAGATGAAAAAATCAAATCAAGAATAAAGACTCTAGTAGAAGAGAACAAATCAGGACAATATGATTCAAGTAGGACAATATGATTCAAGTGATACTCCTTTACAAAACACTCTCATAAACTATCCTATTTACAAGATCATAAGGAAGAGGGAAAGAACAATAATGAAAATATAGAGAAATCGAAGATCATAAGGAAGAGGGAAAGAACAATAATGAAAATATAGAGAAATCGAATCACTCGAGAGAATATAGGTATTCTCATGTATTTTTGTTCAATGATATACTATAAATGATTGTTAAAAAGAGATAAACTTTAAAACACTAAAAAGTACAAATTACACATCAAATTTAATGGTAAAAAGTTTTTTTAATAAAAAAGACTCCTATAAATTAATATTCCAATAAAAAATATAAATTGATCTTTTGTAGTATATGGAAACATCGTAAATCAGATGAGGATCTTTTGTAGTATGGAAACATCTTAAATCTGATGAGGATTAGAGTAATAAGAATAGCAATAAAATCACTTTCTTTGTTATTCGTTTAGAACCCACTATATCATCAATTTAAGACTCACACTAAGTAATTTAATGGTAAAATATTTTTTTAATAAAAAAGACTCCTATAAATTAATATTCCAATAAAAAATATAAATTGATCTTTTGTAGTATATGGAAACATCGGAAATCTGATGAGGATCTTTTGTAGTATGGAAACATCTTAAATCTGATGAGGATTAGAGTAATAAGAATAGCAATAAAATCACTTTCTTTGTTATTAGTTTAGAACCCACTATATCATCAATTTAAGACTCACACTAAGTTGAAAATCTTGATATGTTAAAGTTTAGTGATATAAGCCCTTGTTCCTTCACCGCATTTATTTACCAAAAGAATGATCTTTAACTTTAATGAATTTGACTTGTATCATTAGTTGGAGGATTAACTTGTTAAAAGTCAACATTGCTATATACAAATATAACATTTTTTTTCTTTCAAATTTCCACTCAAGTCCAATAGTTATGGTAAAGCATTGTAATTAAGTGAAAAATATTTATTACAACTTTCAAATTTCCACTCAAGTCCCATAGTTATGGTGAAGCATTGTAATTGAAGTGAAAAAGATTTATTACAACTTTCAAATTTTCACTCAAGTCCAATAGTTATGGTGAAGCATTGTAATTGAATTGAAAAATATTTATTACAACGATAATAGATTTATATTTCAAAGTTAAATATAAATATTGCAATTAAGTATGGTCACAGTAGATATATTTAAGAATAATTAATATATAGAGAAAGCATTAAAGTTCAAGTGAAAAAGAATGAGTACAAAGATGTGAATTGACTTAAGTATAAATATTATAAATATAATTAATGTTTAGAATAAAATGTAAAATATATCAATTATATAATTAATGGGATATTAAAGTAAAGATTAAAAAATTGTGTTAAAATATTTATATAAGGTGTTTTATCAACGAAGGAAAATGGGCTAAGACGTGGTGGGCCCGACTCATTTAAGGGGTGTGCGCAGCCAAGGGGTGCATCAAGGTTGGGCACGTCGGTTCCAAGGGGCACGATGATTGACAAGTGCATGGGTTTGTTTAGGCGACCGAGTCCACGAAGGGGTGCAATGATTCGTTTATATATGGGTTCACGAAGGGGCACGACACCCCCAAAGGACGTGACGGTTAAAATCTTATTGCTGAAATAATCATCCATAATGTCATAAATTCATAACTTCAATTTTTAATAAAACCATGGTGAAGAAATTGTTGATTAAATTCTTCACAGTAAAGATGTTTCACAAATCATATCCAAAAAAATCCATTGATGAATTAAGAGATAATTGCACTCACCAAACCATATTACAAAATGCCAAAAACTAAGAATCATAAAAGACTGGGATGTACAAGAAAGTAAGAAGCTAGTGTGATTGAGGGAGTTAAAAAAGACAAACTTCCAAAAAGTCTGTTATTTCATTTACAGGATAACACTACCATTGCATATTTTGATGGGGCAGCGCATCGAAGTGGGGCTTATTGTGGAGCAGGCGGTGTTTTAAAACTTCCAGATCTATCGTGTATTCGATGGACATTTAATGGTGGTCAAGGTACTAATACAAAAGCCAAATTACTTGGGGCTTGGGCAGCGATAAGATTGGATTTACACCTCTCCATCAGAAGAGTACATTTAGTGGGGGACTCCAAAGTGGTGATTGCTTGGCTGGATAATAAAGGTAGTCTCAAAGTCTGTGTGATTGAAGGCTGGAAATCTAGGATTAAGGAGATGGTGAAGGACATTGAATTTATTAGTTTTGATCATATTTACAGAGAATTTAACACTGAAGCTGATTACTTATCTAAGCAAGCATCAAGCGAGCCGAAAGGAGGCATATGTTATTACACTTGGCATAATAACAGAGAGGGGCAAAAGAATACTATCAACATTTACTAATAACTGGCTTCTTTTTATTTTTCTTAGGCCATTGATGGTGACATACTCGGACATGTTTTTCTGGGCTTTGCCCTGTCATTTTGTTTGTTTTAACTTTAGTTTATTATAGTATGATGATAGTCGAGGGTACTATCAGCCTTTGTACTCGAAGTCTTGGGGCCAAGTTGTGGGCTATTTGCTTTGCTTTTTTGTTTTTTGACTGTTACTTTACTGGAGTATGAAAAGTAGCATTTATCCCTGTGGAGAGGGATTAATATTGTGGAGGTTTTGTAGGAATTTTTGATGAAAACAGAGCTGTAAAACTTTTATATTCTCTTAATATAAATGAGATAGTTTTTCTATTGGAAAAAAGTAGAAGTTATTATTTAAAATTAAGAGGACTTATGCTCATGTGTTTATGAAGAATTAAATTTGTTTTATTGATGAGTCTTACCTTGAGTGAGCACATTTGTAATTATTTTAATTGAATATTATTTTCTCAAATAGGTTTGAAAAGAAATGAGGATAAAGACAATATTTCTAAACGAAGATAAAGACATATTTCTAAACACTTGAGAGTTCATCATAGTTGAAGACTTTGGAATAGTGTAAGTGTCAAAAAGTTGGAAGGTGAAGATTCTTAGTGTAAACTAATAAATAGAACCTTGCATTCAAGCAAAAGATTCTTTTTTGACATTATAAGCTATTTTCATATGTTAATAAAGAGAACTGTGTTAACTAATATTGATATTGTTGATATTTTTTAGACTATTTTCTCCTTTCACAGTTTTTTTGGTGCTTTTCCTCAGCATTATAGCTTGTATAGTGTTCAATCTTTCTTATCTTATATTTGCTAACATTTGACATGAAGCAAAGAGTTTCTCAATTGCTTAAAGTATTTAGTTATTCATATACATTAGCATTAAATTATTCTCTCTTATGTCAAATGACTAAATAATATTGTTTCATTTTATGCCATTAGTTTTATGATAAAGAAGTGTTCTCAACATAGACCTAATGGTTAATAAATATTATTTACACATATCACTAATTCTATAAATCAAATTAAATTAAACAACATTATAATTATAATTATTAAAAAATAAACAATATTAACTTTTCACCTTTTATTTCCTATGTTTTCCTTCTTCAATAAAATTTAGATGTTGAAAGTTAGAGTTTTGCTTTTGGAGTAGTTAGAGTTTTGCTTTTAGAGTTTTTGGAGTTTTACTACTATGATGGTAATTGCATCGGGACAAATTGTAAGACAATCCAAATCATCAATTTAAAACAAAAAAAACTAAAAAATAAGCGATTTAAGTGGCAGCTAATCAACGCTTAAACCAGCTTGCCCTTGTCCTACATAGAAAACGCCAAAAGTGATTTGATTTTTACGATCATAATAAAATTATTACGAGTTTTGACAAATTGGAGTATTCTATGTATGCATTATCCAGCTTTACAAAGTGCCCTCTACCACTTCTTTTTGAGGCCCCACTCGCTTCGTGTTTGACAAGTTACCCTCTCCCACTTCTTTCTCTAAAGTCCCCAACGTGAGTGCCTCGGTAGAGGAAGCATGTTATGTATAAGACGTGCGTTCAGAATTTCACGAAAAGGAAAACGATGGTGGCGTCACGTGGTTAAGCTGAGGTAGGTTTGTTATTTACTGTCTACCAATTTCACAAATTGCTTTTAATTATTAAAATGTTTACCAAACCAATAAGTCAATATAAGGAAGATTCTTTCAGCGACAGTTTCTGCAGCTGTAAAGTGGTGAGCTGTAAAGTGGTGAGATAAAAGTGGTGAGGTGTAAAGTGGTGATGTGAAAAGTTGGAGCTTCAATTGGTGAGATAAAAGTGGTGATGTAAAGTGGTGAGGTGTAAAGTGGTGAGATAAAAGTGGTGAGGTGTAAAGTTGGAGCTTCAACTGGTGAGATAAAAGTGGTAGTGTAAAGTGGTGAGGTGTAAAGTGGTGAGGTAAAAGTGGTGAGGTGTAAAGTTGGAGCTTCAACTGGTGAGATAAAAGTGGTAGTGTAAAGTGGTGAGGTGTAAAGTTGGAGCTTCAACTGGTGAGATAAAAGTGGTAGTGTAAAGTGGTGAGGTGTAAAGTGGTGAGATAAAAGTGGTGAGGTGTAAAGTCGTGAGATAAAAGTGGTGAGGTGTAAAGTGGTAATGTGAAAAGTTGGAGCTTCAACTTGCTATTCAGTATTGAATGTTATCACAATTGAATTGAGAACAATTCATTAAATGTTACTACAAATAGATTAAAAATAATTCAGATCTGACAATCTATAATCCACCTAAACATAACATGTTAGATATCACACAAATCAAATATCTTAATCAAGCATGGTAACTATGTGTATAAGCACAAAACCTAACAACCTCCTCCATTTTTGTCCTCGTCTAAATATTCTTTCACCTTTATATTAAATATACCCACTATGTCATCAATTTAAGACTCACACTAAGTTGAAAAGCTTGATATGTTAAAGTTTAGTGATATAAGCCCTTGTTTCTTCACCGCCTTATTTAGCAAAAGAATTGTCCTTTTAACTTTAATAAATTTGACTTGTATCATTCGTTGGAGGATTAACTAGTTAAACGTTATTATTATTATATATAAATATAACAATTTTTTCTTTCAAATTTCCACCCAAGTCCAATAGTTAAGATGAAGCACGGTAATTCAATTTAGTTATGATGAAGTAGGGTAATTCAATTTAAAACGAGCGATAATGGATTAATATTTTAAAGTTAAATATAAATATTGTAATTAAATATGAACACATAGTTATGGTGAAGCATGGTAATTCAATTGAAAACAATTTAGTAAAGTGATACTGGATTAATATTTCAAAGTTAAATATATATATTGTAATTAAGCATAAACACAATACAATAAAGATTTTTTTGAGAATAATTAATATACAAAGAAAACATTACAATTTAAGTGAAAAAGATTGAATAAAAAGATGTGAATTGAACTAAATATAAATATTGTAAATATAATTAATGTTTAGAATAAGGTGTAAAAGATATCAACCATATAATTAATTAATGAGATATTAATGTAAAGATTAAAATATTATATTAAAATATTTATATAGCATTTTGTAGAGAAAAATAAGAGATGTGGGTTAAATATGTACATTTTATTGTATTAAAAGAATTATAAAATTAAGTAATGGTAAATGCAAAACAATTAATCACTGTGTATTAAAATTTTGACAAAATCGTGAAGTAAGTCACGTTGTGAAAGCATCTATGGATTTCTTACAAATGAATATGAATACATATTTATATAATATGATGCACAATATATGATGTGTAAGGCCTTGGGAGCTCAGCTCGGGTGACCACACTATCACCACAATTCGAATCGAGCGGGCAAAATCCTTGATGTGAATGAGGAGACAAAAGTATTCATGTAGGGAAGAGTTGAGGTTCCTTGGGCGCGCAACATGCCAAGAGACGACTCCACCCAAGGTGCCTTGTGACGTAAGTCAGTCAATGAACGATTTGACGAAGAGTTGAGGGAAAGATTTGGGTGCTCCATCAACGGAGGAAAATGGGCTAAGACATGGTGGGTGCACTTAGGAGAGTTGGCCTGACTCACCTAAGGGGCATGTGCACCCAAGAGGACGTATTGGTTCGACAGATGGGGTGCACTGACATGAGGGGTGCACCAAGGTTGGGTGTGTCGGTTGCAAGGGGAACAACGGTTGATGAGCACATGGGTTTATTTGGGTGACCGAGTCCATGAAGGGGTGCAACGATTCGTTTGGACATGGGTTCACAAAAGGGCACGACACCCCCAAAGGACGCAATGGTTAATAATGGTGACCTTTTGAGAGACTATAAGAGAGCAAGGGCATACAACCAAAGAAAATAAGTTTTGGAAGATGTGAATTGACTTAAATATAAATATTGTAAATATAATTAATGTTTAGAATAAGGTGTAAAAGATATCAACCATATGATTAATTAATGAAATATTAATGTAAAGAATAAAAAATTATGTTAAAATATTTATATAGCATTTTGTAGAGAAAAATAAGAAATGTGGGTTAAATATGTACATTTTATTGTTATTAAAAGAATTATAAAATTAAGCAATGGTAAATGCAAAATAATTAATCACTATGTGTATTAAAATTTTGACAAAATCGTGAAGTAAGTCATGCTGTGAAAGCATCTATGGATTTCTTACAAATGAATATGAATACATATTTATATAATAAGTTACACAATATATGATGTGTAAGGCCTTGGGAGCTCAGCGCGAGTGACCACACTACCACCACAGTTCGAATCGAGCGGGCGAGATCCTTGATGTGAATGAGGAGACAAAAATATTCATGTAGGGAAGAGTCGAGGTTCCTTGGGCACGCAACATGCCAAGAGATGACTCCACCCAAGGTGCCTTGCGACGCAAGTCAGTCAATGAA
>SNQJ01S0016922.1:0-15030 GCA_010110895.2 Picea sitchensis
CAATACAAGTCACTTCTCTAAATATATGCAAGATACATGGCATGTGTGGACCAAGTAGGTGGAATGTCCCTCCTAGAATAGCATGCAAAGGTGGTATCCAAGGTGTAGCACCATCAAATCATGTGCAAGTAGTTATATCCCCCCATTTGAAGGGTCAAACCAACAACTAACTCATAAATCCACATGCAAGATGCCAATAAACAACCATGGAAAAGGAGACAACCCCTTTCTAGCAATAAACAACGATAAGAGATGAGTTATCATACACGTGTTCCAAGGTAAGATATTGCTCCATCTAGAAACTCCTCAAAAGTGGAAATCCGTACAAGGGACATGTCACAACTCCCAATGTGATGACACGACTCTCAATGTAATATCACCACTCTCAATGCATTTCACAATGCCTAATGTAGATCACAATGCTCTACACATGTGTCACAACACCCTAGGAAGGTTCACAATTCCCAATGCAATTGGTGCAATATCCAACTCACAATGTAGTGTAACGATGCCCATGTTGTATCACAACTCTCGATTGCAAGTGATGCAATGCCTAAGGCAAGATGCGACAAAAGTTACAATGTGTACAAGTCTATCCAAGTGCCAAAGTGACCAAACAAGTGAGGGTGCCCAAGTAAAATGCCTCTGTTGAAACAATTCTTAAATTTTTTATCCCTAAGACCTAAACTTCCCTTTTTCGGGTTTCGGCTTTTCATAAAACACAAGTTTCGTTATCATTCCCAAACGCACAGTACCTATTTCCTGAAGAACTCAATTATTTAAATAATAACAGGCAAAAACCTAAAAGTATTATAAGAATCCCGACGCATTTTCTATAAAATTATTTTAATCTTGATAAGCTTTAAACCTAATGGATTTAAGGTTAACTTTAAAGAGTTTTCGGGATTCGGGATTTGCTGAAAACATATTTTTCAATACAAATTGAATCGCGAAATCCCGATCCCCGATTTCCCAAAATAAAGAGAGTTAGTTAAAATGCTAATTAATTAATTCTCTAACGCAAAAATTTAAGGATTAAGTTAATCGTTTCGCGATTTCGGGATTTGGGGTTCAGTGATAACACATATCTTGTCAAAACGATCCCCGAAATCTAGAATCGTGAAATCCCGACACATAATTTTTGTTGAACCGAACTAACTCTGTTTTGTCCTTAACCCTGATTAGTTAGTTAATTAAAATGAATTTAATTCCTATTTTTAAACACGTCGCGATTTCGCAACTTCGGAAATCGGGATTCATCAATGACATACTTCTTGTCAAAATGATCCCCGAAATCCTGAAATGCTTAATATCAATCAATTACTTTGCTAAAACGTTTAAGTCTTAATTAACCTTGTCGCGATTTCGCAATTTCGGAGATCAGATTTCAAGATAACATACCTTTCGACAACATTATCCCCGAAATCCTGAAAAAATAAAATCTTGACTCGTAATCTGTGATTAGCACAAATTAACCTTTTTCCAAAGCATGATTAATGATAATCATTTTTTAGGGTTTCATTCATGTTTCGGTTTCCGATTGAGTAAAATGTTCTGAGTTTTCTTTAAAATTCAAAGGCACCAAAATACAACCATTTTAAATAAAGAAAAACTGGTGATACGTGGTACTAATGCTTATCTCAGTAAAATATCTACCGCGTTAAATGTCTTGAATTCTTGTCAGCTGCGTCAATCTCGTCATTGTTAAGTGAATTAAAAGAGCATTTGAATGTTTGTGTTTCCATTTTATCAAGCGTAAGAAGCACTCAGTTGAGCTCATTCATTCCTTTTCTGTCACAAGTTTTCCATTTAACGTAAATTCATGGCACCGAAAAAGGCACCGAAGAAGAGTGAAGATTCACAGGAAGGAGATATCATCTCCGACACCATGCCACATGCTATAGACTCCATTAAATATTGGACTCAAATCTCTGAATTTCTGGAATGAGAATTCAAGAATGCTCATACTGATTCTGAGAATCATTATCGGGACATAGCAGAATCAGAGCTTCATAAGATCATCCCACGCCCTCGGCTCATGGAATACAATGATATGATCAGTTCGGCCCTGGAAAAGGTCGATATCCTGACGAGGAGTATCTTAAATGATCAAGGAGTCATCATCGACTCATTCAGGCAATAACATATACAAGTAATGTATAAACTCTCGCCAAATCCTAAACATACTTTTAATGCCTAGTTTTTAGCAGAATTTTAGAGGAAAGAATGCACCGAGGTAGACCGGACTTATCCTGATATAATTAGATACTGGTGGAGATGTCCATCAAAATTTAGGGTTGATACCCATGGGGTTTATGCTACAACATCCTTGAATGAATACATGGTCTACGTAGCCATTATGTTGTGTAGACTTTTCGGGAGAAAAGATCCCTTCCATTTTCATGCAGATTGGGTGCCCTTTTTAGAAGAAGCTTCAGAAGGATATGCTTTTAACTAGAGTAAGATTTTGTCGGATAACCTAACACAAGAAATCTCAAACTACAAAGTTGAAAAATCTAAGGGACAACCAGTGGCCTTTTACATGTTAGCATACATTATGGATGCAATATGCTATGTGACTCATTTTCCCTTAATGAATTGGAGTTGGAACATAACCTGTCTAGAACCCATTCATGAATATCATTCTGCCCTTTGGGAAGAAAATGTTAAGGACGCATTTTATGAAATTTGTCATTTTGTTATAATTCCGATGCATAAAATATTTTTTGGATGCGAACCCCCTCGCATTTATGATACAGTCACAGAAAATCTTAAAGCAATAGCTGACTGGTTTATTGACGAGAATTTTTCCTACATTAGATTTGATGGTTGTTCTATTCCCCCTCATGCACTTCCTAAATTCCTACCGGACAGATTGGTGTGTAGAGAGGTAGCCCACCAGATAGTAAAAGGTGACATTGGATTAGAGCTAAAGGCATCTCAGAAGAAGTCATGGCCAACTTTCCCTGTACATATCGGGAAATTTTCATTACTGAATCTAGGCCATTCTAAAGTAGAGGTTGAATCACTAGAAGAAGTAAAATTGGTAGATATTGAACACAGAAAGCATGACCCCTATCAATTAGTAAGAAAACATTTGATGCATTGTAATTTAAAAGCCTATGAGAATGAAACATTTGTTTATGATGATGTATTCAAGGAGGTTAAATCCTATGAAAAGGTATTGAATAGAGTACAGGCCCTGCCACCTGACTCACAGATTGGTTTCGCGTCATTCCAGAGCCGTAGGTGAAGTTGTTTACCCAAAAGTTTGAAGGGAGAAGCTACGACCCCACCTCCAGAGCAGGAAGGGCCTCCCCCAGGCTTTGAAACAAATATACAGGACAAAGAAAATACTAAAGGAAAGATGAAGGATACTGGAATACCTTCACAAGAAATAGATATTTCCCAGACAAAAGAATCAGAGGTAGGGAAGGGAAAGGAGCTAGAAACATTCTCAGAAATCCCTAAGGATGTTCCAAAAAATACAGGAGGAACAACATCGAAAAAACTTGGAAGTCCCATTACTTCCTTGGCTCCATTGCAGTCCACTTATGGAAACCCCCACGAGGGAGCTATGTATGTCAATGATCTGGAGCCAATTTCTAGGGATGAGATTCCTTCATCAGATTATTTTTTCAGTAAAAAGAGAAGGGAAATATTGAAATAGGAAATCCATCCAAGAGGAGATGGGATGGTTAAAAAGCATAGGGTCATTATAGAAGGAAAGAAACTTAAAGATGGAGAATTTGCTACAGAGATAGCAGGCACGATGGGAGCTTTAGCGTCAACAAGTTTATATTTTGTGGGCAGTTTGACAACTATGTTGGAACAAAAAGACCAAACGATAGCTCAGCTATAGGGTAAATTGAAAGAAACCGAAAGAAATATCAGTTGGGGAATAAAAAAGGGTCTAGAACAAGCTAGATTAAAAGATATTCAAGAGATTCAGAAAATGAAAACAAGCTTAGAGGAAGAAAATCAGATAATACAGGTCACTCGGGCATAGGTCCTAAAGCAAGAAGAAGCAAATAAACAATTACGAGATAAGATTAGCACTATTTCAAATCAAGTGGTAGAACTTGAAATTTTCTAGGCTCAGGTATTGGGAATACATTTGAAGATAGAAGAAGAACAACAAAAAGTGTTTTTAAATCTGGAAGTTGTTCAGAATTACTTTCAGGAAACAAATAAATCTTTGGAGAATGTTCTCCAGAAAGAAAGAGAAGTGAAAGCGGCTAGAACGACTTTCCAAAAAGCAGTAGCCCTTTCAACAAAGGAAGAGGTCGAAAAGATTAAAAAACTATCCATTTCAGAACATGTTAAAGGAGATGTAATACTCAAAGTGTGGGAAGCAGACTTGGCCGAAAATAAAAGAATAACCAAAGATGTCAATGATGATTGTCAAGGAATTTTTGATCTCTTGGAAAAAAATCCTTTGAATATTGGAAAAAATGATTGTCCTGGGTTATTAGGAGAGATTAACATTGTCAAGCACCAGCTAAGGTTCAAGGAATATTTGGAGGAAATGAAGGTAGAGATCCCAAAAATTAAGGTAATCAATATCATCGAAATCGACAAATGGATAGTGATATCGAACTTAAAGTTGCAAACTATTAAGTTCACAAGAAAGATAATAGAAGATCGTTTGCCCGAACTACAGAAAAGATTCTTCATATTTGAGGCAAAAGAGATACCAGACATTCCCAGAGTTTTGGTGAAGTTTTTGGGAAAATGTATTCACTATCTTGAGGCGGAAGAAGGAAGTTCGTCAACACAAACATAAAAGTACTCTTTTGAATATTTTCATCATTAGAATAATAAAGCAGATAGAAAAGAAATGTAAACGGTTTGACATTATTCATCCATGTAACCGTAGTCTTAGGAAGTTGGTTAATCACCAACGGGAAAATATTTGATGATCATGTATAAATATATTTTCAGAAGACTRAGAAARGGMTTTTKKYTTTTTRAGRGAGCHGATTGTATYAAAAGTTTTCCAATCCACTGTGATATAYGATACAGAMGAGATTYTGAATCCTGCCAACTTGTAGCTATGTGTTCTTTAACCTTGTTTACCATATTTTTCTATGTTTCCCTTTCAATGTCTTTCTAATGAATGATCAATTTGAAGTTTATTTTATACATCTTTTATAGTTTAGATTGATTTGGTTATCAAATTATTTACAACTTTTCCTATGAAATTGCTATCAGTAATTTTAAGACATGTGGATCATTTGAACCATGATATTTAACACTTCATTAGAAATCTCATTTTCTTCTTTATTTCCTATTACAATATGAGATTCTTTCTTGATTAAAGCCTCATATTTTTCAGTAGTATTTCTTTGTTATTTTACGATTCTCAAATTGTTTCAAGTCCAGGAAACGACCTCAATTGTATTTATGTTATTATTTTGAATTTCAAAACTATTTTTCCTATTCTCATCTCTTAAAAAACCGAAGTAACAATTTATTGAATTCTTTCACAACTAAATAAAATTTTACTCCCCATGACTGTCCCAAATAACAGACAACCCAACATAGAACCTGGTCTCCAAGATCAAACCAATATTGATTTAAACCTATTTAATACTATTCTACAAACAACGACCAACCAGGTTGAATTAGATCGTTCATGGGATGCTATTGAGAGAGACATCAGCATCCAAGAACAACGAGAAGCTAGACAGAGACAATTAATAAATTGATTCTTCTTTACCCTTCTTTTTTTATTCTTATCCTTTAATTACCTTTACCTTTACAGATGCCTTGACGATATACTTTACAGCCTTAAAGTATAAACTCAGGAACAACATCTTTTTGACGTCATTGTCGAGGACGAAGAAATGAATCTTTTCCCTAGGAAGAACAACACTGACACTTTTTTTCTTTGATAGTGAACAAGGATAGAAAACCTTCTAAGGCTACATTTATTTTTCACTTGACGACTCCACGATAAGTAAACTGGCTATTAGCCGAAAGAACACTAGAAAGAACCCAGACAATAAGCAGACCTCACCAGTCTATGATCCAGAAAATATTTTAAAATCATGAAGATCACTTAGACAAGTCTTTTTACCCATACGTACTATTTGTCAGCCTAACTTTACGTAGTTGAACATTTCAGAAACACTTGAAAGATTTGTCTCGCTTCCCCTCTCATACGATACGTTCTCTTTTCCTAAGGTTTTCTCCCCAGATTTCTGAGAATCTTCTCCTCACGCATTCCGAGCTTCAGCCTCAAATATACCAATGGCCGCACAAGGAGGTGTTGGAGCTGGAGGTGGTGCCCCAGGAGGACTAGCAGGTGGTCAAGTATTGCTTCCTGGATTCTTCGCTAAATTAGCTACTAGATATGCTCCCCTTGTCCTCCCCGTTCCACTACATGATCTCCCTGAAAATTATATGAAAATCCTTCTGAAATTTACAGGGGAAGGGGATTTGACCACCCAAGAACATATAAACTTCTTTGACCAATTTGCTGACATCCTCAGAATAGAACATGAAGATGTCTATTCTAGACTCCTCGTTCAGACTTTCGAAGGACAGGTGAGGACCTGGTTCTAATCCTTAGCAGTCGGATCTCTAAGATCTTACGAGGAACTTGAAAGCGCTTTTATTAGACAATGGGGAGAGAGGAAGGACCACCTCTACTACCTAATTGAATTTGGACCCCTTAGAAAGAAAAACTCAGAATCTGTTCTAGAATTCACACAAAGGTTCAACAAGTTGTATAATAAAATCCCAGTTGAGGTCAAACCTTCACAACCCACAGCAAAGGTGACTTTTGTTGGTGCTTTTGATCCCAATTTCGCCTTATTATTGAGAGAAAGGAGATCAACAGATCTCACAAAAATGCAGGATGATGCTCTTGAGATTGAATCGAACATGATGGCATCAGGGAAATTAAAAGCAAAAATAGAAACCGAGAACAAAGAAAATAGGAAATTCAAAGAGTAAGGTGGACCCTCAGGATCGGGGAAATCCTCAAGAGATAAAATAGATGAGATGGCTAGGGTAATTAGAGAACTTATAAATAAGATCTCAAAAATGGAACTAGAGAAATCGAAAAGAGATAATTTCCCCAAGAAGGATTTTAGAAGGAATCTTGATCCTCAGGCCCCACAGAAAATAATTAAAAATGAATATCAAAAAATCCCAACCCCCTTCAAAAGTGAAAAATTCATTGGAGAGGAAGGTCTAGAAGATTTTGAAGAGATTGATGAGGATATTAATAATCTTGGTGACGATAGTAAATCACCTTATTTATCGAGACAAGATTACGAAAAATCCTTCAATAAAGAAATTACATCATAAGACAATGTTAGCAACGACACGTCTGAAAATTTGGCCTATCAGGGTATCGCAGATGATATTATAGCCGAACTATAGGAAAAATATAATTTAAGACCTAGGAACAAAAGTCTCCCAACTGCTCCAACAAAAAAGATATTGCCAAGGGGAGAAACTAATGAGGTGACTTCAAAAGTTGTTGAAAAACAGACTGCAAAAACTCACACCGTTGACACGCAACCTATCCAGTCGAAGGCAGTAAGAACACTCGCTGTGAAGACACAAGCTCATGTAAATGAAAACAAGTCCGCACCACAAAGAAAAGCTGAAAAGAAAGGAATGGAGACCCCAAACATAGAAAACGACAAGGCTGTGGGAAATTTTAATCTGGAAAACGAAATAAATAAAATCAAAATTCCTATTCCCCTTGTTGAACTAGCTAAAAATCCCATATACAGAAAACAAATTGCCAAGATGATTAGATTTTCCGAAGACGAAAGTCAAGCTGATGTCATCAACTTAGAAGATGACAAGCCGAACATAGTCTTTGGTCCACATTTTGAAGGTGCGAGAGACATTGTGGCCCCCTTTTATATCACATTAACCTTGTTTGACGACCTACTCCATAACTGTATGCTAGATTTCGGAGCTTCCCACAATGTGATGCCAAAGGAAATTATGGAGAAACTCAGTCTCGAAATCACAAGGCCCTATGGTGACTTATATTCTTTTGATTCAAGAAAAGTCAAATGCATAGGCATGATTAAAGACCTGGTGGTAGGTCTGGCACAAATACCTGCAAAAAGAATTCTTATGGATGTAGTGGTCACTAACATCCCTCTGAAGTATGGTATGCTATTATCTAGGTCATCGGGTGCCAAGCTTAGAGGATCTCTCCAACTGGACATGACATACGCTACAATTCCAGTTTTCGGAGTACAATACACGCGTCTTTACAGAGAGACTAGGTTGGCATTCACGGTAGGTGATCCACATAACCCAAATAATCATCCTGTTTATAGTGCTGACCAAGATTTAGGAAATTGTATATTATCTATTGATGATGATTTTGAAGTAGATATAGACGAAAGTTGTATAGAAGAGAAAACTGAAAAAGAAGAAATAAAAAAAATGTATATAGCAATGGTGTATGGAAGATGTATTTCTAAGGTGCTTCATCTTTCCTTAGAGCCGGAGCTGGGGCACTCCTTGTGGCTCCCGATGATCAATTCGTAATCCCCTTTTCATATAGGCTTCAGTGGAATGTGGATTGTACATATAATGTATGCGAGTATGAAGCTTTAGTGTTAGGATTAGAAGCCGCTAGGAGGATGAAAATAAAGAAACTCGAAGTCTTTGGCGACGCTGAGTTAATCATAAAACAGGTGAATCGACAGTACCAGGCCAAACATCCTAGGTTGAGGTACTACAAGAATTGTGTCTGGGATCTGATCGAGAATTTCTTCTCCTCTGTGAATGTTCATTTCGTCCCAAGGACTGAAAACCAACAGGCTGATGCATTAGCCAAAGCAGCATCAACTTTCACACCTCCTACCACGTTTAACTTAAAGTATCACATACAAATGAGACATCGACCTTTGATGCCGAATAACATACAACATTGGCAAGTCTTTGAGGACGATGAACAACTTCGCAAATTTTTAGAATCAATAGATGAATTTGCAGAAACGCATATTGATCAAGAAAATCAAAATGATCCCATTTGGATCATGCAGGAGGGGGAGTATTCTAAAGAGTTTCACGATAAAATTGTGAATCAACGAATGCTCGTTCTCAAGAATAACCAGATTCCCAAGGGCCTAATTCCCTTGGAAAGATTATTCAATCAAGATGATATACCTTCAAAAAACACCCTATATCCCCAACCTGAAGAGGTTGAGGATTATGACATAAGAACTAAAGAAAACCCTCGGATGGTAAAACTATCCAAATATCTATCTACAGAAACCAAAAATAAATACACGGAGTTTCTTAGAAAGTACAAAGATGTTTTCGCTTGGTCGTATGAATAACTAATAACCTATGACACCTCTGTGATCGAACATAAGATACCCCTGAAGCCTGGTGTCAAACCCTTTAAACAAAAACTCCGACAAATCAACGCCATCTTATTACCTGTTATCGAATGGGAAGTCAAAAAACTCCTTGATGCAAAGATAATTGTGCCACTGAGATATTCCGATTGGGTAGCAAACCTGGTCCCGGTTAGGAAGAAAAACGGGGAAATTAGACTCTGTGTGGATTTCAGAAATCTTAATAAATCCTCTCTCAAAGATAATTACCCCCTACCTAAAATGGATCACGTTTTAGAAAAAGTAGTAGGAGCTAATAGAATGTCAATGATCGACGAATTTTCAGGTTACAATCAAATTGCCGTCAACGATCATGATAAAGAAAAAACAGCCTTTACCACTCCTTGGGGTACATTTATGTATGATAATATGTTGTTTGGTTTGATGAATGCAGGTGCTACTTTTCAAAGGGAAATGGATATCTCTTTCATTGGCGAACAAGAAAAATTTGTAGTTATTTATTTGGATGACCTAACTGTTTTTTCTAAATCGGATGAAGATCATCTGATACATCTCAAGCAGACGTTTGAGAAATGTCGCAGGTTTGATCTGTCCTTAAATCCTAAAAAGTCTCACTTTGCTATTCAAGAAGGCAAGCTTTTGGGCCATATTGTATCTCGAGATGGAATTAGAATTGACCCTAAAAGAGTTGAAGCTATAGACACAATAAGTATTCCTAGGAATGTGAAAGAAATTCAGTCATTCTTAGGAAAAATAATTTTTTTGAGAAGATTTATTCCAAACTTTGTTGAAATCGTGAAATTGATCACAGATATGCTCAAGAAAAACAACGAAGTGAAATGGACAGTAGAAGCTAAATCATCCTTTGCACGCATCAAGAAGTTTATAAGTGAGGCACCTATACTAGCCAGCCCTGATTATCTCAAGGATTTCCTTATTTTCTCATTTGCCTCTGAACACACACTCGCCATGGTACTCCTTCAGAAGAACGAATAAGGTTTTGAGAAACCGATAGCCTTCTTTAGCAAAAGTCTCCGAGATGCTGAACTCAGATATAATATAATGGAAAAGCAAGCATATGCTGTGGTAAAAGCGTTAAAGGCTTTCAAAACCTATGTTTTTCATTCTAAGGTGATTGCATATGTACCTACTAGCTCCGTAAAAGATATTTTGGTTCAAGCAGACAGTGATGGTAAAAGAGGACGATGGCTTGCCAAAATTCAAGAGTTCGACTTGGAGATAAAACCAACAAAACTAGTAAAGGGGCAAGGCTTAGCTAAACTCTTAGCTGAATCCAATTTCAGAGCTCTCGGGATAAACGACTCTCAGGGGAAGGAAGAGTGGGTAGACATGAATGAACTTGAGGATCAAATAGCTGAAATTTGAATCAAAGAGAAAATTGCTTCATCAAATTGGTACAAGGACATAGTATCCTACTTGTTGACTTTGAAATGCCCAAGTGACTTGTCCCCATCCAAAGCCAGAACGTTGAAGTTGCATGCGGTCAAGTACTATATTTCCAAAAAACAATTGTATTGGAAGGACCCGCTTGGCTTCCTCTTGGTCTATTTGGTCGAATCAAAAACAGAAAAGGTCATAAGCCAATTTCACGAAGGAGTGTGTGGAGGACACCACGCCTAGAGGGCTATGGCTTATAAGATCCTGAGGGCTGGGTATTATTGGCCCAAACTTTTCTCAGACGTCAATGGCAAGGTACAAGCTTGCAGCCCTTGCCAATTTTTTGTAGGCAAACATAAACTCCCAGCAATGACATTGATTCCGGTCAAAACGGAAGCTCCTTTTCAGCAATGGGGATTAGATTTCATAGGCGAAATTAATCCTCATTCTAGTGCTCAACACAGATGGATCCTGACCGCTACAAACTACTTCACCAAATGGGTGGAATCTATTCCAACGAGAAAGGCTATTGATTCAGTGGTAATAGACTTCTTAAAAGAAAATATTTTGTCTAGGTTCGGTTGTCCTAGAAATATAGTCACAGACAACGCACAAGCTTTTAAATCTATGGCTATGGTCAGTTTTTGCCAAAATTATAATATTGTTCTTGGTCACTCCACAACATACTACCCTCAGGGAAATGGTCTGGCTGAATCTTCAAACAAGAGCTTAATCAGTATAATTAAGAAAGTGTTAAGAGAAAATAAAAAGTCTTGGCATGTGCATTTGAAATACGCTCTGTGGGAAAATCAGATAGGCACAAAAAATTCCATCGGTACTTCTCCCTTCCAAATGGTATATGGGACAGATGTAGTGTTGTGTATAAACCTAGCACTTCCTGTAATGAAACTATGGCAAGATTAGAAGGAAGAACCAAATCCTGTCAAAAGAAGGATAAATCAGCTAATTGAAGTCCAGCAGCACAGGGTGGTAGTGGATGAAAGGCTGCAGAAATACCAGGATGACATGAAAGTGTTATTCAATCGTAAAGCCAAAGACATAAATTTTCTCCCCGGAGATTTGGTCTTGAAATGGGATGCTAGGAAGGAGGATTCGGGAAAAAATGGTAAATTCGATCACATCTGGTATGGACCATTCAAGGTTGCTTCTCTTGAAGGAAAGAATTCATTTCTGCTAGAAACTTTGGATGGTAAAATCCTGAATGCCCCCGTCAACGGGCGTTTTTTAAAACATTATATGGAATAATTGATTTCCAGAATTCCCATTGTATATAACGTTTTGTTTAGTCTTTTATTTCATAATTTTCTTTGGGAAGTCTACTTTCATTCCGTAAATAAAGAAAAAAAAAATGGTTTATGTCTCTTTTAGAAATAAGGATACAAAATTCTTAATGTATCCAATTCCTTAAAACCATGATACTTTTCATATTGTTCTTTCACAGGATTCTGGCTGACAGCCCAACAAGTAGAAGCAGCAAACGAACAACCTTAAAGCGGAAGATAAATTTGCCAAAAATAGGTGATAGATAAGATTTTATTTTATTTCAAAAAGAGAACGAAAATGGTAAGGCAAAGGTGTGAGTCCCAACAAATTTTATTTTGTGAAAACAAAGATTTTGTATGAAAAATTGCATTGATTATCTCATAAGTTTGATAGGTCAAAAAACAAAAACAAAAAAATGTTTTCAAAATCTAGGCCTTAAGGGTTTCACTTAGAACAAGATAAGAGGTAAATAAAGTAAAAATCTTTAAGAGAGAGTTCCAAGAGTTGGGTTTAATTTATGACCTCTGTTTTTCGACTTCCAGATCGTTCTACGTCCCCTCTTTCTACCCTCAGTTTTGAATCAAGCTTCTTTTTCGAGTTTCCCATAGAGGGAGAAGAGATTACGTCTTAACTTTTGAAATTGAAAAACAGTTCTTAATCGGTAAGACCAGTCCTCACATTTATTACTAAACATGGTTATGCTTAGGTCGATCCTAACTCTCCTAGGTCTCTTAACAGTTTTTCTGAGGATTAAGCTTGCTCAAAGGAAGACCCCTGAAATTAATCTTCCCCTTTTTCTCTGCAGACTAAGGTGTTTTGAAAGTTGAGAAAAGGTTGGTCTAGAGTAATCAAAACAGGTTGACAAACCTCCATTGCAATTTTTACACAGATACCACCCCTGGTATATTAAGTATCACTGATTTCCCCTGCTTCATATTCATAAAGTAAATATAAGACAGATGGTGAAAGGAAATTCATATTTGATTGCCCCCATCTAGTCCAAAAGACGATGAAAGAAATTCATTTAAATGATTGCCCTCATCTAGTATAAAAAGACAGATAACTTCACCAGGGTACTGAACAGGGTCGCTGGCAGTGAAGCGATATCTGAGGTTAAATGTATAATTAGCATTCGAAGCGGTGAAAGGAAATTCAGTAAAAAGGGACAGATAACTTCACTAGGGTACTGAATAGGCTCGCTGGCAGTGAAGCAATATCTGAGGTATATGTAAGGTTGTCATACTTAAATACCACTCTACTCTAGTTACCAATTTTTTTAAAATCGGATCTGCATCCCAAGTCTAGACAGGGATCCCCAATTAAAAATATGAATTTTTCTTTGTTTTGATGCAAGCCGAAAACCACAAATCTGTTGAGTTTCCTAAGATTGTTTTGACCATCTTAATGCTAACTTAATTTCAGTAATGAGAAGGAGAAGATCATGAATGAGACTGCAACTGAGTTTACAACAAATGAGAACTTTGAAAAGATTTTCAGAAGTAAAAATGAAATCTCTTTTTTCCTTTGTATCCCCTTCCTTAACAATTTCTGCAGGGATAAACCTTGACCCCATTAACCCAATGAAGGCACTAAGTCTACATGTTCTCCTCGTCCCACAAGGAGACGAGGTCCCCAGTTGGAGCCTATGTTGAAACAATTCTTAAATTTTTTATCCCTAAGACCTAAGCTTTCCTTTTTTGGGTTTCGGCTTTTCATAAAACACAAGTTTCGTTATCATTCCCAAACACATGCTACCGATTTCCCGAAGAACTCAGTTATTTAAATAATAAAAGGCAAAAACCTAAAAGTATTATAAGAATCCTGACGCATTTTCTATAAAATTATTTTAATCTTGATAAGCTTTAAACCTAATGGATTTAAGGTTAACTTTAAAGAGTTTTCGGGATTCGGGGTTTGTTGAAAACATATTTTTCAATACAAATTGAATCGCAAAATCACGATCCATGATTTCCCGAAATAAAGAGAGTTAGTTAAAATGCTAATTAATTAATTCTCTAACGCAAAAAGTTAAGGCTTAAGTTAATCATTTCATGATTTCGGGATTCGGGGTTCAGTGATAACACATCTCTTGTCAAAATGATCCTCAAAATCCCGAAAAAACAAAATCTTGACTCTTAATCTGTGATTAGCACAAATTAACCTTTTTCCAAAGCATGATTAATGATAATCATTTTTTAGGGTTTCATTCATGTTTTGGTTTCCAATTGAGTAAAATGTTTCGAGTTTTCTTTAAAATTCAAAGGCGCCAAAATATGGCCATTTTAAATAAAGAATAATTGGTGATACGTGGTACTAATGTGTATCTCAGTAAAATATCTACCACATTAAATGTCTTGAATTCTTGTCAGCTGCGTCAATCCCGTCATTGTTAAATGAATTAAAAGAGCATTTGACTGTCTGTGTTTTCATTTTATCATGCATAAGAAGCACTAATCTAAGCTCATTCATTCCTTTTCTGTGACAGATTTTCCATTTAACGTAAATTCATGGCACCGAAAAAGGCACCGAAGAAGAGTGAATATACACAGGAAGGAGATATCATCTCCTACACCACGCCACACGCTATAGACTCCATTAAATCTTGGACTCAAATCTCTAAATTTCTGGACTGTGAATTCAAGAATGCTCATACTGATTCTGAGAATCACTATCGGGACATAGCAGAATCAGAGCTTCATAAGGTCATCCCGCACCCTCGGCTCGTGGCATACAAAGATATGATCAGTTGGGCCCTGGAAAAGGTCAATATCCCGACGAGCAGCATCTTAAATGATCAAGGAGTCATCGTCGACTCATTCAGGCCAGAACATATACAAGTAATGTATAAACTCTCGTCAAATCCTAAACATACTTTTAATGTCGAGTTTTTATCAGAATTTCAGAGGAAAGAATGCACCGAGGTAGACCAGACTTATCCTGATATAATTAGAGACTGGTGGAGATGTCCATCAAAATTTAGGGCCAATACTCATGGGGT
>SNQJ01S0016922.1:20813-74541 GCA_010110895.2 Picea sitchensis
CCCTTAATGCTTACTTTACAAATTACAATACTTAATCACAATTACAAAAAATTACAACACTTTAACTTTTGTCTGTCTGGCCTTCATCATCTCCTACACCCACTCTGATGCCTCCGGACTGCGCTCTTTCTCTACCTCTTCTTCGAGCTTACCATTCAACTCATTTAAAGCATAAACGCTTCCGACCATCATTGAAGCATTTGTAGGATCAAAGATTCTAAACTACCCCGAAGAATAGTCTCGATACTGAAACATTAAGTAATCGATCTTACAAAATGACATTTTTACACACATTCAATGATCTTGGAGCACCAAAGTAAAACAAGACCTTTCAGAATTTAACAGACTTGCTGACATACTCAAACTAGTTATACATTCTTGTAGCACCGAAGAACTAAAGAACCACTAGCCTGAATTACATCACGCTGTTCTATATTTGGTTCTGCATTAATTGATTTTTTTGCACACCCTCCCATACAAACACACAAAAGAAAATAAACGAATTGTACACAGAGGCCGTTAATCTTCTATTGCAGGCGGCCCTTCTGGGCGACACTGAGTCCGAAAATCAGATCTATCACGAAATTTGTTGGCGACTCAACACTCAATCAACATACAACGATCCCCTATAACTTTCTTATTATGTTCAGCGATCAGCTGAATGGAAAACATGACAGATCTTCTGATCCTTGCACAGATTTGCGGCTTTCTTTGATTGATGCGACGGGTGCACTGTTCCAGAAATTTGCATTTGATTTGAACTCCAGAGACCCTCCTCTCATCTATTTTTGGCAGTGATATTCTCCACGATTTAGTACAACGAATCTTTCTTCAATCACTAGCTTCCAAACATCTGCGCGCTTCTCTTTGATGGTGGCTTCTCCGAATGATTGCAGAAAGAATTGAATCTTTGTTGCGGGGAAGGACAATCTTTCGAGGCTCCTCTTGCACAACGACTCTTCAGGGCTGAGACCGCAGACTCCTTCATACATCTTTTCTGCAGCTCCTCCACGGCGTCGTTATTCGGATTATAATTCAGTTTCAGAAAATTCATGGCGGTACTTCTTGACTGGTGTGTGGCTCCCTCTATCTATTACTCTTATGCAAACAACTAATAGCGGCCCCCCTCTCACTTACCATGAACGTTCTCCTTTCAACTACAACGACTTTGTGCACAACAACTCAACAANAAGAGAAATCTTCACACACACCTATGTACAGTGAATCAGCTTCAATAGCTATCACATCTTCCTGGGCATTCCCGTGAGGGATTAAGCCCAGCCAAGCTTTGATACCAAGTTAAAATCCATGAGAGCAGAGGCACACAGTATTCACACACAATTACATTATCATATTGCACACATACATACGTACATATATAGTTGAACTCAGATTCAACTTACCCCAAACATAGCTATGGAGGTTGAGAGAATATCTCAACAACTCCTACAAATCTTCAACCAATCCAATCTAGTCTTCTAAACTAAGCATTATTCCAACAGGAGTTTCGTAAAATTCATGGGTAATTTTAAAAAAAATTCTATAACAGTGCATCATTAAAAAAGAAAATGTCAAAACAATCCTTTTGGACTAACTAAAATTCAATAATTTATAAAAGATAAAATATTTTTTCTTTCCACCGTAAATAAAATATAGCTTCATCATCTACAAATTCAAAAACTAATTAAGAAATTGTAAAACGAATAACCAAACCCACTAATAATAATAATAACGATTTGAATGTTCAATTACAATAGTTGATTAAATTATTTTGTTCATATTCTGCCGATGCTCTTCCCTTCACTTCATATTTTCACGGCACAGGCGGACGCAAAAACCGTCCGTTTCAATACACATTCAATTATGCTGTCGGGGATCGGATTTTAATTTACATCCCCAATGAAGTATATAAAATCAGAATCTACAATCATGTATTTGGGCCTATAGCTCAGTGGTAGAGCATTTGACTGCAGATCAAGAGGTCACCGGTTCGAACCCGGTTGGGCCCTCCACAGTAAAGTTCATCTTTTCATTCCTAATATTTACGATGCATTTCTGTTTCTGTGTTTGAAAAAGTTGCAACACCGGAAGGCTTTAAAAATTTGAAATTAAGGACACGAAAATGGAATTACGGTTATTATTATGGTTGAGATTAAACTAAATAGCTCAATGGGTGGACCGTCTGTTTCCTAAACCGAGATTCGTAGATTAGACCTCTACCTGGCGCGAGTTTATTCAAGGTTTTTACTTTTATAACTCGTTGTGGATTTTGCTTAACGTTTTATATAATTATAAACTTTTAATTTATAACTATATTTTATTAAAGTTTGGATGCTACAGATTTTGTCAGGCCGAACAAAAAACATGGAATTTTGTACATCAATCTGTCAGGCCGAACAAAAAACATGAAATTTAGTACATTTAAAAAGAAACCAATCAACCTAACGAAACGATGTTGACAGCAGTGTGCGATTGATATCAAAGTTTGGAGGTTTTCTTTAATTTATAACTATATTTTCTTAAAGTTTGGATGCTTACAGATTTTGTCAGTCCCAACAAAAAACATAAAATTTTGTACATTAATCTGTCAGGACGAACAAAACATATATGGGCGAGCCCTGCACATAACGTTCACATTAATAACATGCATGCAGTACCACAGAAGCAGATATCAGACTATTGTGAAATAGTTCTCAGGCTGTATATATCACCTCTTCAATATACCCTCCTCTCACATTCGGCCAACCACTGTTGCATGCCTTGTTGAGTTGCTCTTTCTATCATTAGTTTTAGTTCTCCATTAATAAGGATTAGGTTGCTTGCATTTGAATTGATGGTCCCACTGTTTTGTGAGTTTCTCACATCAACGCTTGCTTATCCAGAGTACTGCAACAGCGCTTCACCATTAACGGATATGCAATCCTCCATCTCTGGATCAGTATTTACTTAGTCCCGTGGTAACTGTTGGTAGAATCTCCGACTAGTTTGCTCATTGTGCCTCCTTTCATCCATGACATAATTACTTATAAAATGGGAGAGTAGAGTGATATAAACAGATATTATATTATTTTAATATCAATACAATGGACTCTATTATATAGAGTGTACATGTTGTTATCAGATCTAACTTATTCTAAAGATAACTCGAGAGGTTGAGAAAATATCTCAATCACACAACAAACTAGGATTTCACAAATCCAACTCTCTAACAACCTCTTAATAATAGGATCACACATCTCACCTAGAGATGAACTCTAGCTCTCAATATATTAGCAAGTATGTTAGATAAGTAGGAACTATATATTCCAACACTCTTTCTTAATGACTACTTATCTAAATATCTATGTGGTCATATCTTCTTGTGCTTCCTCTTGTACTTGCATCTGATTATTGACGTCCATATAAAGAGAAATCCATCTACCGGAATACATGGGTCATCAACCGCTGTAACCACCAGTTCTATAGGAATCATTTTTAGCTACATGGTTCATTCAACCATTCTTCCTCATAACTCCCCCTTCATCACATCATCATCAACCTGAGTTTTTGTTGGCTTACCCATAACTATGCTCTGGGTTTTCTCGGATTACCCTCAACCATGCACCAGGGTTTTTCGGATTACCTGTAACCATGCTCTGAGTTTTCTCGGATTACCCTCAACCATGCATCAAGTTTTCTCGGATTACCTGTAACCATGCTTTACATAGTGGTTTCTAGATTACCACGAACTTTTCACATTAAGGGGTATACAATGGCTCAGGTACATAGAATTTTCTAAGACCACTACATCAAAATATCCTAGTCTTTCTTTCAATTACATGTCTCACAAATAACATAACTATGCACACCTTCAAACCAAAAAATATCAATAACAATACTTGTAAAATCATAACTCAATCACACTTCTCACAATCAACACTCTGTGAGTCCAACGGAATGGGCACGTACACCTCACTTCACTATACCTCCATGTTTCTTATCATTGTATGCATTAAAATAAGTCCTTTCTGTTACTTCTCAAACCGATCAGTCAAAGGGGCGAGTTCCCTAGGTGACCAGCGAACCAGGCTAGGGTAACTACATCATCATGGTCATTAACACTTGCTGTTGGGATCCATGTTGGCCACTGCGACATTCCCCACGACCTTTGTGGTCTCAGCCAAAACTTACTTTGCAGTTTGACTGGATCAATTTCACCATGCATAGTTTAGCAGGTTGTTTTCACAGGAAGTTTGAAGAGGCTATTGCCATACCTCTTGTGCAACACCCATCCCGAGAATACTATTGCTAACGACCAACTGTACCATGGGCGCGCACTGATCATCTTGGCAGATGATGGAAATAAGCTCCAACTGATTTCCGATCACCGATTCCAGTCGTCTCGCCCATTCCTCTGCACTCGGCTCCTTTCTACGCGACCACAAATAACAGACGTTTGACTAATTCAATGGATCACATTGTCTTGCCTCAGTCCGTGGTTGCTCACCTTTGTTGCCTCCATCTGCTTCATGGATCTGCTCTCTGCCTCCCACAAGCACCGCTCAAAGCCAAAAAAATGGGTGAGCTTTCAATCCACGCAATAAATATTCTCTACGCATGCAGGTTTGAATTCCTCTTGCACACTTTCTTCGCTACAGGCTTCCGACGCCATAGGATTTGCAGTCATTAACTCCAATCCTACACCAATGCCAATCCTACTGCAAAATATAAATTTCTTCCACATCGGCGTCCACAATTCCAGAATTTGATTGGGGAAAATTTTGCACCTTCTCCTTTCCAGACTCCATAGCCAATATTTTCTTCTCTGGTCCTCCTCTCACACAATAAGCTCTACCCCAACAAATCGCTCCCTCCTGTGATTCCAATGTACAGGTCCGAGCTATGCCACGGGCATTCCATGTATAGAAATAACCCCCAAAGTCATACATGCAGCAGACTGGTGAATCATTGGCGAATCATTGGCCGATCACTGGCGAATCAGAAATAACCCGCGGATTCACCAGTAGAAGCAAACCCGCGCAGGTTCGAGCCCTGTTGTCGACGCCAAAGAAGCTCGCTCTCATCCAACCCCCAAAGTCATACATGCAGCAGACTGGTGAATCATTGGCGAATCATTGGCCGATCACTAGCGAATCAGAAATAACCCACGGATTCACCAGTAGCAGCAAATCCGCGCAGGTTCGAGCCCTGCTGTCCACGGTCACCGCACCAACCTTAACTCTGCTCCAAATTGGAAAGAAACACGCAACGCATAACACACACTCAACGAACACAACCCGTAACAAACGAAAATTGACATCAACTAACAGTGATTGTCTCTTCACGCAGACAACTTTCAATCTTACACACAATACGCTCAAAAAAATCTTTAATCAAAAATTAGATTATTTCTCTACTCTTCACATGATCCTGGGCACTTTTGTGAGGGAGTCACGCCCAGACCTAAAGCTTTGATACCATGATAAAATGGGAGAGTAGAGTGATATAAACAAATATTATATTACTTTACTATCAATACAATGGACTTTATTATATAGAGTGTACAGGTTGTTATCAGATCTAACTTATTCTAAAGATAACTGGAGAGGTTGAGAAAATATCTCAACCACACACCAAACTAGGATCTCACAAATCCAACTCTTTAACAACCTATTAATAATATGATCACACATCTCACGTAGAGATGAACTCTACCTCTCAATATATTAGCAAGTATGTTAGATAAGTAGGAATTATATATTCCAACAACTACATTGAAGTTCTTTTTAATATTTTTTATATTTAGAAATTTCTATATTATATCCATAAATTTGACATGCATTTATTCTCTTCTTGTCACTACCAGTCTATTCCTTTTAGGTGAGTATTTTGACATCATTCAACAATATGCTGAATTCAGTTGGTGATTGAAAAAGCAATGAATGATATCAAAATACTCACTGAAAAGAAAACACTGGTAGTTGTCAGTTGTCAGTTGTCAGAGGAGTAGAAATGCATGTCTACTTAAAGATAAAGATAAGATATATGAATATACTAGCATACCCTCCAAGCACGGGAAAGGAAACGCCTAAGTGATTTGGTGTGGTTACTTTGTTTAAAGATCATGAGATTTTGTTTTTGGGAGGGTTTAAAGTGATGTAGCAAGATGTAGTCAATGGTTGAAGTTTTGGGCAAGTGATTTATATCTCAATTCTCAGTTGCATTTAATGAATCCTATACAACCTTTGTGTGAAATTGGGTGAATCAACAAATTTGGGCATGCAACTACAAAATAATCAAACTAATCATGAAAACGAATTGATTTCCTTCTATAACCCTTCATGTCAGCACTAAAGCGAATTGATTTCCTTCTATAACCTTTCATGCCACCACTAAAATGTTTGAATTTATCTTACATATATAATTGGTCCACTCAATGTGGTCATGGAGGACAGAAGACACCACCAATTAGACTTATTACAAACTTCATTTGTGACAATCAAGTTTGATCAACCTCTACTTTCTCATTTTCTTCCTCTAACACTCTTGCATTTGCCTTTACTACATGCAGTTCTGGCATAATGACACTACCTGACACTTCATACATTTCCTTGAGCCATCTAGATGGTTCACTCCAAACACTGAATTTTTTTTAAATTTTTCTTGAGTGGGAAAACAAGAGAATTGGGTTAGAAGAAAAGGGAATAAAACCTAAGGTATAAACATTCCACAATATGAATTGAATGTACTTTACATATTTTAGAGCTTCTAGCACTAAAAGAAATAACCTGAAAAAAAATGGGTAATGTGTAAAAGTGAATGATTAGATTTCATAATAAATATAATAAACTAAATGTAGCATTTATTTTTACCAACTTCATTTATGAAATGTAATGCCTCATGTAAGATATATCAATGATGTTTGGACTTCCTTTTTAAAGGATTAAGTGTTAACAACCTCAAGGTAAAAGATTTTATTATTCTCGTCTTTATCATAGAGTAAGACAAAGCACAAATTATTGGTAAAAGCTTTTAAATGTGATTCATAATGACATGTAATTGTTTATATAATGTGTGAAAAAAACATCCACACCTGTCAATTCAGATGTAATTTCTCTTTGTTTTTCAAAGTAATCTCTAACCTTGCAATTTCCGTGGATAGCATCATCCACAATAAAGCTTCACATCTCCTTACAATCATCAACTTTCTCCACGCTTTCCAAAGTCCAAACCATATCCTACCTAGCAATTTCCATTGATAGCATCAACTCTTTAAAGTTTCAGTTGTATAATTTCCATCGGAGGTTCTTCATGATTTTGAAAGTCATATTGATTAGTCTCCAACTTAATAACTTACCTAAAAGTATCACATCTCATTATAATGCTACCTAACATTCTCACATCGCCTTGCAATCTTCAACAAAATTTCTGGGCACTTTTGAAAGTGCAACTCAGTCTCCTACCTTGCAATTTTCCTGGATAACATCGCCCATTTAAAGCTTCACAACTCATTAGATTCTTCCTTGAGTTTCTCCACACTTTCCAAACTCCAACCCATCTCCTTAATTTAGCAAAACATAAATCAGTCAAAGTCAGCTTTATAAAATTGAGCTAAAACCATAAATGTTGTAGGAAAGCCATACTTTGACACCAATCCCCAATCCCCCGCAAATCAAATCAACCCCCCCAAAAAAACTACAAAAACCCTAAGAGTAAAATCAAAAGTCAACCCAACACACTAAATCAAATAATAACGGAACATAGAACAAAAACAACACCTTTAAGGTTTTAAACTCAAACTACATCTATGTGGAATTAGTAGCCTGATAAGGGACCCTACCCTCTCAAGCCAAATGGATATCCCAGGTTACATTCGAACAACACTCTACACATCTTCATCATAAATTGAATGTAATTTCTTCCTAAGCAGAATGAAAATTATGTGCTTATCAACAAATATTGCATACATTTTGTAACCCCATAAAATGGCTCCTTTCCTCATATTTATGTCACTTCCATTTGTGCACTCTCGTACCTTTGTGGCTTACCATATGAAAGTGTTTGTGTCACTTGCATTTGTGCCCTCATGTTCCTTTGTGGCTCACCCTATGAAAAAGTGTCCCTAATGGGCACCACTATGAGAAAAATGGTAAATGAATAGACCTCCTCAGCCATGGTGACAATGTGTGCGCCAACAAAATAAAAATTGGGAAAGAGATTAAACTTAAAAACAACCTCTGCATCTCCACTAAATTAATGATAATAAGTTAGAGGGGATTGAAGTGAAATACTCAAAATCACCTAAGTTTGCACTGATAAACCCAGACATACTACTTACAAATTTCGTTGATTGTACCCATTCCCATGGAATCATATTTCTAAAACCAATATTGAAACATTAAAAAAAAACCTATTCAAAGCAAGAAGAGCACAAAACTAGCATTTATTTGACAAACACCCATCATTTAAAAGAAAAAAAATGCAGAGAGAAGAAACAAACCTTGTACATAGGGCTCACTTATCATTGATGCACACATTGAAATCTGAGTTGCTCCAATTTCCTTCAACAAGCCTCTCCTTGGTAAGTTTAGATCTTCACCATGAGAAAATCCTGGATATATTTAATGTATATATGTAAAAAAATGATCAGAAATCTTATCGAAAAGTATATTAATGACACCCAAATATATATTTAATGTATATATGTAAAAAATGATCAGCAAGCTTATCGAAAACTATGTAAATTACCAGAAAAATATGGGCTTTTGCTACTGTATATTTCAATGGTCGACCTATTGCAGAGCAAGCATTGAGGTAAGGAATCACCTTCCTGGCGAGTGATGAAGAAATGTTGAAAGACGTGTGAGAAGGTGAGAGGGGGAGCGTACATGCATACACCATTTAAAATAAAGCAAGGCTGCCAGGGGTAGTCATTGAACCATTTTATGTTTATCAATGATAAAGGTGGAGTTGGATTTATAAAATTGAGCTAAAACCATAAATGTTGTAGGAAACCCATACTTTGACACCAATCCCCAATCCCATAGATCAAATCAAACCCCCCCAAAAAACTGCAAAAACCCTAACAGTCAAAGCAAATGCCAACCCAACACACTAAATCAAACAATAACGGAACAAAGAACAAAAACAACACCTTTAAGGTTCCATTGCAATGATGGCAGCAAAAACATGATTTGTGATAAACAGAATTATCAGCCGTCAATTGATCAACCAAATAGACCGTCTTTTCACATGACTTGTACTTTTGTGGTGTGCCATCGAACACCATCTTCGGGGGCTTGCAAAGCTGAATAAATCACCTCTCCCAGATGACACAACCACGAGAGACTGTGCATTAGACTCCATGGGAGGAAAACCACAAATTAGTCACACAACGTAGAGAAATGACTAAGGACTGTGATCGATTTTGTAAACAAAGGGCAGACGGGGAGGAAGAAACCTGGAATTTGTCGCTTGGAGTCAGGATAAAACACGTGGAATGAAATGATTCGATGATTTCGGTGAACAGATGGAAAATTATGATATGCCTCGGGAATCACCTCCCCTATAGGAACATCGAAGAACATAGTGGGTCTTCGGAAACTCTGTTGTTGTATACATAGCAGATCCACTAAGAATATATGCAGGGATTCCTCCATTGGGAAACTGATAAGCCTGGGATCAATAATCTTCATAACTTCTTCTCTGTTCGAATTGGTCATCTTCTTCACGCACCCTATGATGTTCATGTCCTCTTCAAATTTGCTTTCACCCACTGACTTTTTGCCCGTGATCAACTCAAGCAGAACCACTCCAAAGATGTATACATCAGTCTTCTCGTCCACTTTCAGACTATACGCGTACTCTGTAAATCCAACATCCAACCTTAAATGGTAATTTAGAGCAAAGGCCAGTGGCAAATTCACAACAAAATAAGAAATACCTATACTATTAACTACTTTTGACTTATACATAGTTTCTTTTATTTATAATGCGTGCTACTCTGCCTCACTCTCTATTAGGTAGCTTTTGCTCCTTAAATCATGTTTGCATATCCCAAAAAATGAAGTACATAATAACTATGCATACTGTGTTTAGAATTGACAATAAAAGATCATGGATTTCAATAACAGACCATAGACTTTCGAAAAGCTAGAAACTCAATTAAACTTTCGAGTGAGATTTTACTAAAATTGGAAATCGAGCCTTTAAAGATGAAACAACAATTTACCTGGAGCTATGTAGTCAATGGTGCCTGCTACTGACCACCGAAGTGAAACAAGGCAACTGACACAATTTCCCAAACCAGTGATCCATTATCCAACTTCAACCAAAGATCCTCATCCACATGCCCCAAAAATTAAGCACAACAACTTGCATGAAAGAATGACTAACATACCTCATGGTGACGATGACTTACCATCTCCCATACACCGAGTTTCTTGGATGTGATGAGCCTCGGTTGCCCTGTAGTTGTAAAGGTGAATGTAGGGGGTTGTTGGGATCCCATCTGTAGATATGTTGATCATCATCATGGTCGAGATCATGTTCTCCATTGTGGGCCACGAGACATGATCTCGTCTAGTTACCCCTAGGCATGTGGGGGTAACAATACTCATGTTGGCTGACCTGTAGTTGTAAAGGTGAATGAAGGGGGTTGTTGGGCTGCCATCTGTAAACATGATGATCATCATCATGGTCGAGATCATTTTCTCGATTGTGGGCCATGAGACATGATCTTGTCTAGTTACTCATAGACATTGGGGGGTAATAGTACTCATGTTGGGTTATTCTGAGTTTAGTTTGGATTTCAATTCGTTAAATATAGATCTAATATGCTTGTCTTGGACCTGTATACAGATGAGTTCATTGTTGCAGGAATTCCCAAACAGTTCATGATGTGGTGTGAGAAGATTTTTACCAATGAAGATGACATGAAGGACAAAGGAGGTTGGCAGGTTGTTGATGCAGTATTCCTCACATAGAAGGTTTTTACCTTAAATATTCTGAAGAGAGTTCATAGTATAGAAAGAAATAGTGATCAGATTCACGTTTCTTCTGTTTTGTTGATGATCAACTGGTTGACCAAGCCCCTAGCAGAGGGGAGGTTCAAGATGCAAAGGGAGCATCTTGTGTTTGGCAGAGAGCACTTTTCTCGGTAAGAGGGAGTGATGGATTTTTAGTAACTCCAAAAGCATCCAACAGAGAGCCATTAATGGAACCAGTGAGCAGAGAATACCTAGGTGCACACAAAGAAGGCACTATAGTTTATAGAACAACCTTAATGATAGCAACATATGTATGCCTTCCTTTAGCAGTTCCATGCAGCAATAATGAAAGTGTAGGGGCATTTATGGAGAGAGATTGAGGGCACATGCATGCCTATAAGGCATGCATGTACCATCCTCAATTTAGTTATAGTTTATGTACTTTTTATATTTAGCAGTTTAGTGCTATATATGAACTTGCGTTAATTAGTAGTTGCATGCACAATTAGTTAGAATGCTTTGCACGTGGAAAGTTTCCAAGAATATATGGAGTGCATATCCCTAGAAGAGAGCGATGCATGCATACATACTTGCACTCTCCTCTAGTGGGCACACCTTCCTAAGAATGGTTCTTTCATGCAGGTTGGGGGTGTTGGTGGCTCGATATCCCTCCACCTGCTCATGCTATAGCAAATGAACCTTCAACACTGTAAGAAGACACTGTCTCAAGTTTCAACAACTCCAGGAGCACCAAAATCAGTAGCAAGCATCTACCTGGAACCTTAGCTCTTTGGATTTTATAATTTTACATGTTTTGCCACTTTATTTTTATATTAGGAAAGTTAGATAGACAGTACAGTGCAAACATTTGAGCAAGAAAACCTGGTTCATAATGCTAATTTGTGCCCAATTCAAGTTTTTGGATGTACTCAGTGACACTAGACTTCAAATGACCAATTTTGTACTTTGCCACAAGGCTACGAGCTGTGGTCTAATGAAATATAATGTACTTTTGAAAAACACTAGACTTCAAATGACCAATTTTGTACTTTGCCACAAGGCTACGAGCTGTGGTCTAATGAAATATAATGTACTTTTGAAAAATAAAGAGGACTTATGATTTTTCTAACTACCCATCACTATCCTTAAAATCGACAAAACGGACATGGGCCTATTCCAACAAACAACGCACATAAACTATTCTTGAGCCAATCCCAGTTCGCGTTTTTGGATGTACTCAGTGACACCAGACTTCAAATGACCAATTTTGTACTTCACCACAAGGCTCCGAGCTGTGGTCTAATGAAATATAATGTACTTCTGAGAAATAAAGAGGACTTGTGATTTTTCTAACTACCCATCTCTATCCTTAGAATGTGAAACTTCTTCAGCGCTGTAGATGTTTCATTCTTTATTCTCCATACCAAGTCTGAACAGATAACAGAGAGATTCTGATTTTCTATATATAGTCTCTTTGTGACATGTCATTTTTCTCAAATATTATTACATATTTTATAGCATTACAATTTAACAAATAATTTTCACAAATAATTTTCATGAAAAGATGAAAAATAGGATCATAGATGAGCAACGTGATTAAAGCCGTAAGAAGCATCCTCACTTTCAAGTTTTACAATTTAGAAAAAAAAAATTACCTTGAACATAATAATTAGCTAAAATATTAACAGTTAGTATAGTATAAATTGTTGTGCCCTAGCATAACACCTTGTACAACAATGTTACATCCTTGCATAAATGAAAAAATTTCAATTGTAAACGAGTCACCTAAAGGTCTCTCAACTTTGGCCATATTTCGTCAAACCTGCTCATCATCCCATGGGCACAATAATAACCTTCTTCAACCTTGTTGAAGGATCAAGATTGACAACTGGCACCAAGGTTGGCTTTTCAATGCAGAAGGATCAGATAGCAGGTTTCATCGTATTCAGAAGCAAATCATAAAAAAAAAACATTTCCTAAGTACAACCATCCATTGAATATTCTCTCGCTGAAGAGCCTGCTTCCTTCTCAGGAGGAGCCAACCATTCTTTGATGGAGTGGTTCTGTTGGCTTGGATGGGTGGTTCCATGGAAGCCACAAGCCTGGCTACAGTCAGGCTTTAGAGTAGATGCAAAGAAGGAAGAAAGAAATATAGGGAAGCAGCTAGGACAAAGCCTTGACAACGTACTGACTCAGTTTCATCCTCCTCCTCAAGGCAGAGGAAAACACCTTGCAGACTGAATAAATTCAAAGCAATGCATAAAAAAATAGGATAACGTACTGTGTACCGAGCACAACCCGTCTGACGCAGATCTTATACACTTCTCCCGCACAGCAGCACACATCTTCTCAATCGAATCTTCCAATTGAAGACAATAAACTTAGGGTTATAATCATCAGATGCTTCCTGTAACTTAGTGTTAGAATCCACTGAAAATAACCAAAAAGCCCTTCTAGTCAAAACAAACCACTATGTTATTAATGATGCTACAGTTAGGGGCTGATTTCTGTCAAAATATGCAGCTTATTGTCCTTATGTGTTGGCCATCAGAAGCTCCAAATCATCTGATTACTTCATATAGTGAAAGATTTACTTTGGATTATTAGAACCTTTCAATGAGATTCATACAGACAAAAAAAGGCTTGGTTCATGCTTTAGATTTCAGACAGATTCAAGACCCGCAAAGGTGAATTGATAGTACATAGACTGGTTTCTTTATTTGGTTTCTTTATTTTGAGATGGGCAAGCTCAAGACCCTCAAACATAACACCATGCTTATTAGGAAGCCATGTTCTCAACATGGCGTGGGAGATCTGCAACCCCTCTGCGTGCCCTGAAGAAAAAGCATACCCTACGCATCTGGGAAACGGCTATTGGCGAACTTAGTATGCTTGTCCATAGCTTTCTGTATGGAAATAATGTGCTGAGCAAGAATTAAACCCCGCAATAACAGCTGTAAAATTTGGCCTAATATAAAAATCAAAAGACTTGAATTAAGAACATCTTGTTTTGTACAATCCAGAAAGGGATGCAGGTCAGAGCGACCTGCAAATCCTCATAAATCTTATGAATTATCCTGATGGGAACATTGTAATTACGCAACCGTGCAACCGGGAATATTGGTCATCGTCTAAATTATTACGCACAGCCCGAGAACGGCCAGAAGAGGTGATTTCTCTCTCTCTGTTGCGGTCCTTTGATTGCCCATGGCTCTCTGGTTGATTAAAGGAGCCAGGCAACTTTCAAATCCACGTACAGCTATGAATGAACCGTCAGATCGCAAGATCGAAACCCATACAAAGCATTTGCATAAATTTCAGGAAGACATTATGAAGGAAGATCGAACATACCTCAGGCATGATTCCTCGTTGCAATGTGTGGGAGATGGGGCAGGAGATCAGAGCAGTGCGATCGTTTCTTCTTTCGGAAGCATAAAATCGGAGGTAGACTGAATATCGACGGGGCCAGTGCTCCGCATTTTAATCACGGAAATGTACCCGTGTTGTATTGGAATTGGTAAATAGAGATGCTATTCAACGGCTTCCTGAAATTCAAATTTCACTGCGCAAGTGTTTCTCTCTGTTATCACCACAACACATTTCGTAAACGTTCGTTAAAACTCTTTTTACTCTGAATAGTGTGGAGGCATACTCTTGGCATCATGTATTTTTAAAATTAAAAATGTTAAAATTTTTAAAATATTTTTACATGAAAATTAAAAAAATTATAGTCACAATAAAAACAAATTTTATATTTTAAAGATTTAGTTCTATTTTAATAATAATATTTATTTTGTTTTTTAAATAAAAAAAAAATCTATTTTATTATGTTATGAAGTTTATTATTTCTTATTTATATTTAATGTTGAATCGTCAAATATCTTAATTAAATATCTATATATATATATATGTCAAATTTATATATATTAGTCCTTATGGTAATAGTATGGGAAGTCAATAGTTTGTTATCAATGAACTTGCACTGATAATAAATTAAAACAATAATGATGAATATTGTTGAAAATAAGCATAAATCTTTAGATACAAAATGATATTAACTAGCACATTCAAGATGGTGAAAGCAGATAGGAATAATAAGAGTCACTCTTAATTAATTATTTTTCAAAACAAAAAATACAACATTTCTAATAATAAGAGTCACTCTTAATTAATTATTTTTCAAAATACAACATTTTTACATAGTAATTTATTAATATTTTTTTGCAATCTATCAATCATTTTTTCATGTATTTTTCTATTATTCAATGTAGATAACAAAACCCTAATTCCTCAAAAACTTAGTTGGTGGGTCCAAACATACATAAATCCATGTCAATAAACAAACAATTTAAATTTAAATGTAGTTATCATCTCAAATAATTACACATAACTTTTGTGGGTTTAACTCACTACAAAATCCATTTTCCATTGACGATATTTAGATCAGTGCAGTCGATTATCGACAGTGATGATGTGAATGACCCGTTTTACATCCTCAGCCTCAGAGTCATTGTGGATTTGTGGCAGAAATGGAAGGAGGCCCTCCCCATCGTGTGCCTCTTCTAACCCGTCAAGTGTAACCCAAAGCCAACGCTATTGTTGGCACTGGCCACGCTCGGCTCTGGATTCAACTGCACGAACAAGGAGGGTGGAGATCGAAGCCATCCTGAAGCTTGATGTTTTGTCTGATCTAATTTTATTGATGTTTTTTGAGATATGCAATGTAGTGGGTCTTATACACCAATTTGGTGTTTAGCTTGGCCTTGACTTTAAAAATAGATGATTATTATTATTATTATTAATCGTGCATTTAAATGAAACAAACCATATATCTCTGAAAAACGACACAACACTAGCTTTACATGCGAGAAGTAGGGGGTTTTTAATTTGGAGATTTTAATTATGAGTTGGTGAACATAAACAAAATGCAGTTAAACATATAGGAAACGAAATGCTTGGAGGAAACAAAATGCTTGCAGGAAATGAAATGCATTTACGTGAAAGAATATTTGACAAGGATGAGCAATCCAACGATGATCAAATGCAGGATTCAACGAGTGATCCAGTAGCGATAGAAGGAAAAAATAATATTCAACAAGGATGAGTGATCCAACGACGATGAAATCTAGGGTTCATCCAGCGATCCAACAACTATCGAATCCAGGGTTCAACGATATAGGTTCAGTCATGGAGAGAGCGATTACGTATTGACAGATAGATCTATGGAGAGAATTTGAAATGCATTGCCATTAAAGTGAAACGATGGACCACTCTAGGTCCATCGAAATGGCGAGATAAGACACAAACACTTGGCCATGTCCATTGGTATTTTGAGATAGAAAAAATGAAAAAAGAAGAAAACACGACATATCAGGTTACATATCAGGTTTAGTGTTGAATATGATCCCTCCTTTCTTGAGGAAGACATAATTAATTAAAACTAGCACAGCCGCAAAGTGGCTGGTGAACGCCTAAATAAGACCGCTGGGTGATCCAATATGAAATGCACGGACAGTTGAAACGCACATAGAGCTGAGGAAATCCAAAAATTAAATGTGGTAATTCCAAAGGTTAATCAGTTAAATGTGGCAATCATATGGTGGTACAATAATTTCTTAATATGATTAGGTAAATGTAAAAAAGTAAACATATTAACTGATGCATTAAAAAATACAAGGAAGTTATGAAGAGTAAATCACATTCATTGATTTGGGAGGACGACTAAGAATATGCCAACATCTTTAATTGTTAGCCATCAAATTAGAATTTTAGATTAAAAGGTGATTAATTGTGCCCATCTCCAATAAGTATACGCCTTTAGGCGTAAAAATAATGGTGAATATTGTTGAAGTAGACATACGTTTTATGATGGAATGACCTGAGGAGGGTTTTGGAAGTAGGGCAACAAAGAATTGCTTGATATCCTCAATATCCTTTCAAGGGTCAACATGTCTTTGTTTATTCAATGACAACATGTTTAATGTTTATGATGGGGATAAGGTTTTGCATCCCACGAGGAACACTTTTTCTATGGAGAACTCATCCAAAGATGTTGCAAAAATGAATAAATTGGAGGAGTGATTGACGTATCGTGTAATCTTTGCCAGGATCCCTAAAAGAATTAGTATGGGTAGGTGTCCACTTGAAAATAAATCTAAGGTAGGATTGAATGGTGGGATTTTAAAGGATGTAGGTCCTAATGGATCAGTTTGCAGGAAAAGGTTTTTAGAGTGTAGAGGCAATTTAGAGTTTTAGAGTGGAGAGGAAGTTGAGTTGGAGTTTGGACTCCATTTCAAAACCTAAACAATTTGGAAAACCTACCAGTCATAGAGTAGTGTTTGTGGGGTTTGGGATTTCAAGGAAAAGGTCTATGTCTGAATGCATTAAGTGAGGAGAAGAGAGTGGAACACAATCACTAGCGTAGATCTAAGGCTCCAAAGGCAAAGAGGGTATAAATGGAAATGAAGTAGAGAAGGGAAAATATTAGTATGTTGTCAGGGGAGGATTTGAGGGTGGAACAAACCCTCAAGTATTTGGGCAAGGTACTCAAACAAATTTTTTGGTTGATACAACTAATAGCACTTTACATTAATTATCAAACCATAGGTCATCTTTTATTTCAAGGCTATGTGCAAAGTCTATGCAAAGTCTACAATTTCCTCTGTAGTGTTAGTAATTCATGATCGTGCAGTAAATGAATGAAATCTCAATAAATCTAGTCTGTCTTGAAAGAAACACACTTCAAATCACTCTGTGCAAAATCTTGTGAAGAATCATGGAAAGGGAAGATCACACTTAATCCAAACAATTCCTTACTGAAAAGAAAACCACATTCAATTCATGCAACACTCAAAATGGAATCACTCTCGATCCACACCCCTCTTGATGAAAGGAAATAAAAATTGCAAATAGAAAACAATCCAACAATACTTCTTGACCAATCTTGGACTTACGATGATTTTAAAGAGAATGGACATGTTATAATTTTAATAAGAAAGACTATATGTTAATGAAGAATCCAAATGGTGTAACAAAACCACAATGAAACTCCAACCAACAGAAGTAACAACAATAACAAAGATCCTCGATTCCTGCTAATAATCAACCAAAATTTGCAAGCAACAAATCATGTAATTAAAAATGTTCAAGAACAAATAAAAATCCACACCGACCAATAATCACTATAGAAACTAGAATCATGAAAACATACTGTAACAAATCTACCTAATAAATAAAATGGAACTGCAACACTTGATTAGCGAAGGGGGCCTTTCCTTCACCAACCAGGGTTGTTGAAGAAAACCACAAATTAATGCTCATATAGCATGAACCAATATACTCATATTATATAAAAGAGATGATACAACAAGTTCACCAAATTCATGTTACATGCTTTGTTCCTTTCTTTTTCCAACCTCCCCAACCTGAGAGGGTTCCTATTATTTATACATTTCTATATAACAATATTTACAAAATAGAATATCGGTTCTGATCAATACATAGCAGAAGATCTGTTGCACATTCGTTTTGTTACAACCGATGTACAAAATAGAGAATTTTGGTATATTATCACAACCACAAATAGTTGCAACAGCTGGTAATCTCGTTTCTTCTGGTGACTCATCCTTTCCACGTTGGCGCTTGTCTCCTCCTATACTTGAGCATTGGTCAAAGACCAAATTCTCAAGTATCAACGAGATTGTGGAAGTGGAAACATCATGGTTCAAAGGGTGACAACGTCTAGAAGTAACAACATATCAAAAGGGACACCATATGAGCTCGTGAAGGAGTAACAACATCAAATACTTGAATGAACACAAATTGTTTCCATCTTGCAAGTATATGCTTCCAATCCATCTCATTAGTAAACCTGAAATAAAGTAGGAAACTACTTAACATCCCATATTACTACTTAAATAATGCAATTCATAAAAAGGTTGTACCTTGGGTTAAAACATGAAGTCACATGCAAGATATTGTCAAAAGAGGGTAAAAGATGACTTAAAATATCACCAAAATAGAGTACATGGATGGGAAAAAGGGTACAAATCCTAGGCCCAACATCTCTCCTCAACTAGCCCTGTTGCATGTCAGCCTCAAGAGACCAATTTCTATGTGAGATATTCATTAGCATAAGAGAAGGTCTCATGATAAGTTGATAACCCTCATGTGTATCTTCCTTAGGGGTCCTAAATCCCAGTAACATCCTAAATTTTGCATCCTAGTACTGCTTTGTTCTTTTCAATTCATACATGGGGCGATACTTATTTATAGGAAACTAGATTAGAGGAAAATAAAACTTCAGGCCAATCCACCAAGGGTATCTCTATTCAATACACTGGATGTACTTATTCAATCATCCCATGGCTCTTCTAAGTTTTGGAAATGCAAAGGGCTCTCTGATTTTAATTTCCATTGTAGATAACTCCCATCTTATTTTGCAACCCTATAAGGCCTCAGATGCTATATCATTGATACAACCAACACACTGATTAATTACTTATGCTTGAAGATTTGCAACCAACCATGAAAGATAAGGGGATTTGGTAATCATGGGTTGATCCCTAATAACATCATCTACGTGAATACGCTCTTCCCTAACCCTAAACTCACATATGGCTTGGTTCCTTTCTACACTCTCCTGGGACAATTTCCACTTAACCTGGTGCAAAAGGTAGGACAAAAAATATCACAATTGGAGGTCTCCTATGTAGGGAATAGGGTTAAAATCTCTTTCATATGGAAGAATAAAATCATTAAAATAAAATTCACACAAAGAGTGTTGTGTGATCATATCAACTGCATAAAATGCCTTCCAGAAGGATTTAACACTCGTAAACATGTATGGTTTATCCTCAGTCATGGTTGTGAGCTAGAAAAGGATGAACTGCTCCTGGATAAACAAAGCATACACAAGACAAGGAAATATACAGTTCAACAATTCTTGAATAAATTAAATTATATTATGCTTCTCTTCCTTCTTATTTTTAACATGATCACATGCATCCCTTAACTTCTTCCAATCTCTCCCCCCCCATTGTTCCTTTTCTATCTTGTATAGAGTTAGTTCATCTACTCTTTTCCTCTCCATATTTCGAACAATTTGTCGATGTTCCTTCAGATAGATCATACCCTCTTGATAGGACAATGCCATTTCCTTCCACTTATCAAGCTCTTCCTGTAAAAATATAAGGGAAGGATGTTCATAGGTAGAAACTCCAACTTCCCTAGTTTCCACTACAGTCTATGTAGATGTCGTCTTAACCTTTATGTCTCGTGGTGAATACCCTGTAGGTCTAAAATTATCATCCCAAACTGAATAGGGCTCCTCCTTTGGTCTCTTAGTATCCCCTTTTTCTGGAGAGGTCACTTTATTAAAGGTTTTGGACATATCAACAGGGGTGTTTAGCCCTACAATCTTGGACATTTCCCTAATCTGCTTCTTCATTTCCCTAATTTTTTGCCTCAATTTCAAATTTCTCCTTTTCAATTTCATAACTTGCTTAATCAAAGAGAGATGTTTCTTCTTACCTTTCATGGCACCCATCGTGATAAGTTCCCATTATTCTATCTTAACTTTAATTGGGTTTTGTGCAACGAACTCAATATTGACTGGTTCTTCGGAGGTTGGTTCTTGTGTAACAACGTTTCCATCAATAATTTCATCTATGCCTAGTTCTTTTGTAACATTCTCAATATTAATTGGTTCTTTAGTGGTTGGTTCTTATGTAACAACCTCCTCATCAATCATTTCGTCCATGCTTGGTTTTTATGTAATAGGCATGGCATTCTTTGTAATTGTCTTTGGTGTTACGATTACTTCCTCTGAGATAGGTACATCCTCAACATTATTTGTTAATTCGACGATTGGTTCTTGTGTGGTAGTCGTGTGACTAGTTGCAAAATAAAACAACAAGGAAATCTTTTTTCGTTACCATGTAATTCAATTATGTTGGTGCTAAATTCTTGCTAGCATAGTAGATGGCGTAAGGCTTCTTGTCCTCCTATTTTCCTAGTACAACCCCAACAACAATGTCGGAGGTGTTTGAGGAGATGTGAAAGGGTAGTGTCCAATATGGTGCACGTAAGACAAGAGCTATAGACACCAATGTTTTAACTCTTCGAAAGTAGACTGACAATTGTTACTCCATAAGAAATTTGCATCTTTCATAAGTAACACAAACAGAGGGGATGCAATTTTGGAGTAATTTTCAATGAAACACTGATAGTACCATATTTTCCCTAAAAATAGGCATACCTCTTTCTACGTTTTTGGAGGCAACATACTCAAAATTACCTAAAGTTTTGTCGAATTGACCTGAATCCTAGTAGCAGAGAGAAAATGTCCCAAGACCACTCCTTATGTCATCATCATGTGGCACTTTTATGTACTCAAAGAAAGGTTAGTATTCTTACATCATTGAAGTGTGTTTTCTAGATTAGATAGTGCCTCTTCAAACTCAGTTCCATATTGAGTAAAACCGTCCATATATATTTCAACACGATCATTAACTAGATCGGAAAAAATGCCTAATATCGCCCGCTAGAAAGTAGCAGGTGCATTACAGAGCCCAAAACGAAGGACATGATATGAAAATGTGCCCCAGGGGTAGGTGAAAGTTGTCTTATCCAGGTCTTTGGGACCAATCTATATTTGATTATATTTATTGAATCCATCAAGGAAAGAAAAGTAATTCTTTCATGATAGTGTGTCTAGGACTTGGTCAATAAATGACAAGGGGAAATGTTCTTTATGCATAGCATTATTCAATTCTTGTTATTCCACGTAGGGTTGACATTTTCAAATTTTGTTTGGGAAAAAAATGAGAGGTGATACAAATTTTCTGTCAGTTATCGTATAAATAAAATTAACATCCAAGAGTTTCTAGAGTTCCTTTTTAACAATGTCCCTTAGGGAAAGGTTCCTCCTCCTTTGATGTTGTTGATTGGGGATGCAATCTTTTTTGATGTAGCTATGATGGGTACAGAGATCAAGGTGTAAACTCTTAATATCCTTGTAATCCCATGTGAGGGATTCTTTTTCTACTTTTAGAACTTGTAACAACTTGTCAGTCTGCGCATGGGTCATGTTTGGATTGATGTTCAATGTTCCCCGGATCAATTTCAATTGGGATGCTATTGTGAATAAAAGTTGTTGGTATACCTTCTTCCTCTTCTTCTGGATTCGATTTAGGAACTTCATTATTTATTGCATTTTCTATCAGTTGATACATAGGTTGAGATATAGAGGAGGAGTTGTTGATAAAATTAATGATAACATCATCCTCTGTTTCAGTTTTAAAAGACATAGTTTTTTCAATTGTCAAATTGGGTTGAAAAATCTCATCTTCAAGTTCGAAATCATCCCATAAAGGATTCTCACATGCCAGGATAGGTTTTGTTGGTGGGTAAAGGACCAATTTTTTTGTAGAATCCCCATGGAAAATTTTCATATTCCTTGTCCTGCATATGATATAAGCATTGGTCATGGATAACCATGACCTTCCAAAAATTAGAGGGTGGCCTTGAAGATGATATTTTTTCTATAGGATCACAAATTATGTTGGATATGCCCAAGAATCCACAAAAATAACAACATCCTACAGGATCCCCTCTGGTTAAAGGGTAGATCGGTCAACTAATTCAAGGATTGTGGGTGTTGGTCTAAAGGTTTGTAGAACCTAACATTTCCCATGCTTCCTTGGTCATAATGTTAATATATTCCCCCATATCCACTAATGTATTGGATAAATTCTTCCCTTATATCTGGAAAGTGACTTTCAGATTCCCAGGGTCATCATAGTTAATGGGTCTATCCTTACCCAAAATTAAGTTAGATAATTTTCTCAAAACATGGATAATGGGTGGATCCCTAGGTTTTCTTCCTGGTTTATTAAGGCAGAGCTCTCAAATAGTTTTAGTGTAAATAGGTACATCCCTTATTGCTTGTAACAACGAAATTTTGATGCACAAGTTCTGGATTTCTCCCAAAAGGTTAAACTCGGGTTGTGGGGGTGTCTTAGTTATTTCCATCCTTTTTGGATATGGGGGAGTAAAAACTTGAGTGTGGGTTGGGACAGTAACAAACGCTTGTTCCATTGTTGTTGCTACTATGGGAGTTGCAACATGTGTATAGTTTTTGTTTCCTTCATTATGTTGCTCTATTTAAGGAGGTAGGGGATTGTCCTCCAACTCTTCAATGATTATTGGCGAATTTTTTGGGTGAATTACCCTCCTGGACCTAAGGTGTACATTGTTACATACAAGGGGGCCATTAATATAGGATGGAAGGGTTGGCGTTTCAACCTTTTGAATCATCTTATTATTTTGATTTAGATTAACTTGTACATGTAATTGAGGTTGAATCACATGAACATTCATTGAGGTATTCATTGGCACATTCATATTAAGTTGAAACTCTGGTTTCAGAGGAAATTGTGAAGGTAGTGATAGAGGAACTTGTGGTTGGGGTGATGGAAATTGTTTTGTAGGGAAAGAGGGATTCCACCAATTTAGTGTCCAAGGATAATTTTGAATTGGTTGGGATGGCCACTGTACCCAAGTTAATGGATACTGGAATTATTGGGGGCTTTGCCAGTTCAAATTGATAAGTTGTGTTTCTTGAGGATTATAGTGACTATTCCAGGTATTGACAAATGTATAAGGGTCCTGATTCATACCTAGAGGTCATGCCTGCCATGACTTCTTCGAATCTAGAAAGTAATATGGTTCGAATTCTTCGCTGGTGCCCTGGTAGACTGCCTTTAATCCAGGTAAATATGGGCATGATTATGTTGGACAATCTTGAACGTAAATTCTACATATCTTGACAACTTTTACTGGGCACTCTCTTGAGGAGTGTTTCATTCTACATTTCAGGAAGAAGATGGCAAGTGCCTTTTCAACCTCCAATTGTTTTTGTTTAGATTGAAACATGTCCAACTATGAGGATAATTTCCCGATAATGTAAGTTTTGAATTCTTCCAACAAATTTCCAATCTCCATACGAGTTAATCCCCCATTAGATTATTTTTTGGCTCTGGTGGGGAAGTCCTTGATTCCTGGTTTACTTCTAGACATTCCCCTCGAACATATTCTACATAGATCACAAATTGCCTCATAAATTTCCTTATATATATTCCCTTTTCCCATTAGATTCAACATATCCAACCATTCATCTTGCATTCATTTGATCAAAATTTTCTTCAATATGTCACTACCCATAGTGGTATGTGAGGATCTCTATAAATTGTATTGGAACACTCTACGTAATCTTCCATATTCTCATCCTCCTTTTATGTCATTTTGAATATTTCTTCCCTAAGCTCTTGAGATCTGTAGTATTCTTGATACTTCTCAAGGAAGGTTTTCTTCATGTCGTCCCAAGAGGTTATATTACCACCACCAAGACCCATAAACCATCTCAGGGATACTCCCTTCAAGGTAGCAAGGAATAGTTTCAACTTCTGTAAATCAATGGCATAGTCATAGCTCCAACATAACACATCAAATTCGAACAATAAGGAATCTAGATATTCAATGATGATCTCATGAAAATTATGGAGGGATGATAAATATATTGGCTTCATAGGTGCACCTCCATGTGTATCAACAATAGGAAATTCAATCGTAGAGGTTGTATTGACCATGTTTTCCCACAACCTCCAATAGTCTTATGGGATTCCAAATTCAGGAGGTACTTGCTGAGGTGGAATAGGTTCCTTTACCTCTGGTGCTGAAGGTTTTGCAACACTTCCTTGATCTAGAATTGAAATTTTACGGGTTGTTCCACGTATCGAACTTTGACAATATGGTATAGGTTACCCTGTTTCCCCTTGTCCCTCTACTAGATTTTGAAACTCAGATGTTGATACCACTGAAGGTTCTCCTTACGATCCTAATTCTTTTCTTAGATTGGATTCGACCATCTCAGCGAAATTAATTTTAGGATTATGCCAATGAGCGGTTCCTACACAAGACACCACTTTTGCAACATTATGATATTTTGATTCTGCCTTTAAAATAATCTCCGATATATATGTTTTTCTTCCTTGATCCTTTTATCCTCAACCTCCTTTACTTGCATGATTATTAGTTTTTGGGGGAATTTCTCTACCTCTATTCATGCATTCGATATGATTTTTCACCCATGCAGTTTATATGCTTCGGTGCAGGTGAGACATGAGTCTATCATGATAACCTAGTGGTTGGCGATAGATGCATAGGTTCTTACCTTCCGTATTTACTTCTCATGCCTAAGAAACACCATAGATAATGTACCAAATCCAACACTAAATTGTACTTTTTCACCCTTATAGCCTCCTAGAAAACAACGCCAAAATGTTGGGGCTTTTGAATGTCTTTCTGAGACAACTAATAGCACTTCGTATTAATTATCAAACCAAGGGTCGTCTTTTATTTCAGGGATATGTGCAAAGTCTATGCAGGCTACAATTTTCTCTGTAGTGATGGTAATTATAATGATCGTGTAGTAAATGAATGCAATCTCAATCAATCTATTTTGTCTTGAAAGATACACATTTCAAATCACTTTGTGCAAAACCTTGTGAAGAATCATGAAAAGGGAAGATCACACTTAATCCAAACAATTCATTACTGAAAAGAAAACTACATTCAATTCTTGCAACACTCACTAAAAAGGGAATCACTCTTGATCCACACCACTCTTGTTGAAAGGAAATAACAACTACAAATATAAACAATCCAATAGTACTTCTTGACCAATCCTACTATAATTTTAATAAAAAGACTATCTATTAACAAAGAATCCAAATGATGCAACCAAACCAAAATGAAACTCCAACCAACAAAAGTAACAATAGTAAAAAAGATCCTCAATTCTTGCTAATAATCAACCAATCTATGCAAGTAATAACTCATGTAATTAGCATTGTTCAAGAACAAATAACAATCCACACATACCAATAATCACTATAGAAACTAGAATCATGAAAACAGATTGTAATAAATCTACTTAATAAAGCAAATGGAACTGCAACAACTGATTAGCGAAGGGGGGGATTCCTTCACCAACCAAGGTTGTTGAAGAAACTCAAAAATTAATGTTCAGATAGCATGAACCAATATACTCATATTATATAAAAGAGATGTTACAACAAGTCCACCAAATTCCTAGTACACACTATGCTCCTTTCTTTTTCCAACCTCCCCAACTTGAGAGGGTTTCTGTTATTTATACATTTCTAGATAAAAATCTTTACACAATAGAATATCGGATCTGATCAATACATAGCACAAGATCTTTTTCACATTCATGATGTTGCAAACGATGTACAAAATAGATCATTTAGGTATATTATCACAACCATGAATATTTGCAACAACTGGTACTCATGTTTCTTTTGGTGACTTTTCCTTGTCACACTAGAGCTTGTCTGCTCCTATACTTGAGCATTAGTCAAAGACAAAATGCTTAAGTATCAATGAGATCTTGGAAGTGGCAACATCATGGCTCAAAGGGTGACAACATGTAGAAGTAACAAGATATAAAAGGGGACACCATTTGCGCTCATGAATGAGTAACAACATCAAATCCTTGAATGAACACAACCTATTTCTAGTCTGCAAGTATATGCCTCCAATCTATCTCATTAGTAAAACCGAAATCAAGTAGGAAATTGCTTAACATAGCATATTACTACTTAAATAATGAAATTCATAAAAAGGTTGTGCCTTGTGTTAAAACATGAATTAACATGCAATATATTGTCAAAAGAGGGTAAAAGATGACTTAAAGTATCGCCAAAATAGGGTACATGGATGGAAAAAAGGGTACAAATCCTGGGCCCAACAAAATATATGGAGACTCTTTGAATGAATGGATCCAAATGGTTTGGACTCCAATCCTAGGGTATGGGCATTGATTTCATATCTTAATCAGAGGGAGGATTGACTTACTTTTTAATTTTGAGGAGGACTAAAAAAATACTAAAGGGTTAATGGTATTTAGGGACAAGGTTTTTATATCTAAAATTTTGGATTACTTGTTTATTTCCCTAGACAAAATTCTCTAAGACAATTCCAATCTGGCTAAATATTTCTAGCTTACTTTTGGAGTTGTGGTCTAAGAAGATCTTAAAGGAAGTAGATGACAACCTAGGAAAAAGAATTGGCACTGATGTCTCTATCAAATACATTATTTATCATATAGTGGATAAGATCTTGGTTGAGGTGGACATAAGTGAAGGCATGTTGAAGAATATGGATATTGTGCTGGGGAATGTAGCTTATTCTCAATTTCTAGACTATATCAAAATACCTTAGTCTAGTGTGCTCACTATCATGTATATGGCCATATTGTAGAGGACTGCTCCAATATTTTTCAAGAAAAATATGGAGGAAAAAACTATATGTGAAGAGGAATAGTGAGGAAGGTCATCTAATCCAAAAGGATCCTAAGGAAAAAATAATGCAAAATGAGGCTACTAATATTATCATGAATAAAGAAATGAGAAACAATATCATTGTCCAAAAAATGCTATATTGTTAAGAACAAATACCAATATAGAAAAGCCTCGGAAAAGTACTCAGCATGTGAAAGATACAATTTAGGAGAATAAGCCTCTTTGAGGGGGCAACCTCCCTTTTAGCCCACTTAAATGTTCAAGTACAAGATGATTCAAAATGAAAATGTCTCCTTGGTATATATAGGAGACTAGGAGGTATAATTACAACTAATGGCCTAAAGAAGCCGACATAAATAAAATAACATTACTAATATAATATGCCCCAATTAAGGGGTAATGAGTCCATATTAGGGCTTAACATGCCCTCCCTTGATACAAGTGTTGTCCACAATGCTTGAGTAACTTTGGATACTTTTGTATAAAAGACTCATCTTCAAGTGGAATCTTAGGAGGTAGTTTCCTCCATTTAATGAGATACTCTACGAAATGGATCTATTCCTCGGTGGAAAATTCTTGTCAGTGATGGCTTCAAGTTCCAATATGATTTTCACTTCCTCGTCAAGTTCTAACAATATAGTTTTGAGCAGGGATCTTGTCACCTATAACCTTCTTTAAACATGAAACATGGAAACTGGGTGTACTACATTGAATATGCAAAAAATTTGTATGATATAGTACCAATCTTTTGCAACACCTTATAAAGACCATAGTACTTTGGTGATATTTATTATCCTTCTTATTTGCTTGAGGGACATCTATTTGTATAGTTTTAGTCTTAAAAACACTTAATCGCCTACTTCAAAACTTCTTTTCCTTCTTGATGTTGATCTTCTTGTTGTTTCATGTGAGTCTATGCCATGGTTAGGTTGTCCTTTAAGATTTGGAGAACTTGTTGTTGATTCTCGATGTAATCTTCCTTTGCTTGAACCTTAGATTTTCTTTTAGAGAAGTGATGATAGGAAGGAGGTGGTATCCATAAAAGTACTGCACCATAAATGGTGTCATTTTGTTGATATGAAAAAGGAAGTGTTATACCACCGATACATAAAGGGTAACCATTTGAAGACCATTGTGTTTGTTTATGGAGACAAAGCAATGAAGGTAGCCTTCGGAACATTTTGTTCACTATGTCCCGGTTTGTCCAGCCCAGTTGAGGATGATAGGATGAGCTATGAGCCAATTAATTGCAAACAAAGAAAATAATTAAATCCCAAAAAATGTCGATTGAAGATGGGATCTCTGTCACTTAAAGAATCTTTGGAAACACCATGTAGCTTTTGAACTATCTCCATGAATGCGGTGCTTATTTGTACTAGCTTGAAGGGATGAGAGAGGGCACAAAAATGTGGTAATACTTTGTCAATTTATCAACAATCACCATAATGACACTCTTTCATAGGACTTTGGTAACCACAGTGATGAAATCATGGAAACCTCACTCCCGGTGCTGACTTAGGATGGATAATGGTTATAAAAAACCCGGGGTCTTAATTTTTTCCACCATTTTGTTGGCACCTGAAACATTCTGCCACACAACTTTGAACATTAGTTTTAAGGCCATCCCAAAAAAATCCTTCTTGACTCTATGGTAGGTTTTCCAAAATCCGGAGTGCCCTCCTTGGAGGTGTGCAATTTCCAATCATTGCTGCATTTTGTTTGAGTTGGGATTCTTACATAAATATAAGTGATCTTTGTACCATAGTGAATCATTTTCCATGTAAATGTATCGATGCACTAGAATCCTACATTTTACAACCTTTGAATGAAGTCCACACTTTTCATCCCATTCTTCCATTCATCCCTTACTTCCTATTATCCAATCAGGGTTGGATGATCGAGATAGCATAGAGAAAGGCCTCAACAACTTTATCCTTTCTTGAGAGTGCACACATACACAACATTTTGCTTCCCCTTTTATGAGCGATTTCAAAATCATAACTTAATATCTTGGTTACCCATTTTTGTTGTTCTTCTAAAGATAGTCTTTGTTCCAAAAGTATTTAAGACTATCATGATCTATTTTGACCTTAGAGTGCCTACCCTGTGGAGTAGGGCATGCATTCTTCCGTCACATGTAGTATTTCCATCATTCCTTCTCATAAATAGGTTTGTGTAAGTCCTTTCCCTTGATTCGACTTTCAAAAGCGAGGGCCTCCCTTCTTGCATTAGGACAACACCAATTCTATTTCCGGGCATCACATTCCACAATAAAGGTTTTGTGAAGTGCAGGTGGTCAAGATAGGATCTTTACACATCCTCTTTAAGTTGTTCAAAAAAAATTTAGTTGCCTCTGGAATCGATGAAAATGCATCAGCTAGTTAATTAATAAGTTAAATATTGCTGCTATTCTTCCATAGTTCCACTTCTGAAGCTTACTTGGTAGTAACTTTGTATCAAACCAAAAATCCTCTAAGATTCTTTAATGTTTGGGAATCAACCAGTCCCATCATGGCATTAATCTTGTAGGGTCTACCTTGACACCTTCATGAGACCAATATAGCCCAAATACTCTACCTCTTTACTCAAAGAAACATTTGGATGGTTTGGCATATAGTTGTTGCTGGATTTAGTAGTTGTAGCACCTTGTCAACATATGCTTTGTAGTCCTCCTAAGAATTTATATAGATTAGTATATCATCAAAAAATACTAACACAAATTTTTGAAGGAAAGGGGATGAAAATGCGTTCATCAGCCTTGGAATGTGGAAGGTGCATTTGTATGTAAGGCTAAAAGGCATGACCAAAATTCATAATGGCCTTCATGAGTTCAAAATGTTGTTTTGGATCTTCTTCCTTCATTCTAATGATCGATGATACCCCGAGCGAAGATCCAATTTTGTGAAATAGATTGCTCCATGTGGTTAGATCTAACAATTCATCAATATTGGGAGCTAGAAACTTATCTTTAATAGTGATCTTGTTGAAGCTCTCTATAATCTGGACACATACGCCATAGGCTATCTTTCTTGAATACCATTACCCTTTAGTGCGAGTAAGAACTTTTGGCTAGGTATAATAATGCCGACCTCTAACATTTCTTCAACCATGCGGCTCAATTTCACTCTTAAGGCAAGAATTGTCTGTATGGCTGATGTGATGGAAGGAACACTCCCAAGAATTATTTGAATTTCATGATCATGATTTCAGTGGGTGAAGACCTTTGGAAATATCTTCAAATACTGGAATGCTTATCAATGAACCTTTAAAGGAGATCTTGAGGAATAAGATGGCTTAGATGTTTGAACATCTAGTGAGCATAGTTATTGCAATAACACCTTGATGTCCCTTTTCAATAATTTTGTCATCGGGTTAAGAGATTATTGTTAGCCCCTCTTCGTCACTATGTGAGAAAAATAGAATTACTTACAAACTCAGTTAATGTTTGTGGGACAATTTGCAAGGAAAAGGGTTAGAAAATAAATGTAAAACAACAACTAAGAATTAAGCCAGAAATAAAACAACAACTAAATTTATAAACATAGGGACATGAGGACAAAAGAAACAATAAGACCCATGTCACCAAATCAGAGTGTGTTAGTGAAGAAAACAACGAGAATCCAAGGGGACTCTAGGTCCCTTCTTCCTCCAAGGGATGGCTCTTGGAACCCTGACAATCTCTTCTTACAGCTTTGAAAAAGAAAATGAAAATGGTGAAAGGATTATTTGCTAATCCACTCAAGAGGTGATATGGATTGCCCAATGAGATGGTGTAAATATACTCTTGGCAAGGATAGAAGAGTCCTCAAGAGAATAATAACAGTATAACTTTATGAAATTCCTTGAAAAATGCAGTGTATCCATGGCACTTTTATAGCATTCCTTTGATTCTATATTTCAACTAGTTTGTAGTGTGTAAAAAGAGGCTAATTAGGAGGGCATTTCTAGGTCTTTGACCACAGCCATCCAGTCGAATCTAGTCCAAATTTGAGTGTCAGAATTGACTTGGAAGCTGAACAAAAAGTGGGTGGAAGTCGACCTCTCATAAATGTGTAGTTTCTGGAATTCTTGCTTGACTTTTTGCGACAACGATTAGCGCTTGTCGTCTTTACGTGATCTTTACATTTGTTCCCGCGCATGTGCAGCAGCGTAATATTCATAAGCCCTTCAAAATTTTCACTATTTGTATAGTTTTTGACCCTTTATGAATGATTTGTGTGTTAATTCAGTCCATGGATGACTTCATAGCGTTTGGCGATCTTGAATTCTTGTAACCATTTGCGGATGAAATTTGTTATAACAAATGCCCCACGATGGATGAGGTTAGGAGCATGTGTATAGCCAAAATCCATCAATGTTTCAACTCTACTAAGAGTGTTGTTGTAAAAGAGAGAAATAGTGAGACCGTTCAAAGAGATCCGTTGGAGAAAAAAGCAACTAGTGAACCCAACCTTCAAGGTGTGTAAAATGTAAAGCTGTGTACAAACGAGGCGAGGATGCCCCATGTTCATGTCATGTAACTCAAAAAGAGGAATGAAGGGTTGATGTAGAAAACTGCGGTATACCGAGAGTAGGAAGTCATGATAAAGAAGCGAGAGACAATTACGTATTGGATAAACATGCACTCTAAATAGTGGCGGTGACAGCAGAATATCCACCAGTTATGTAGGCATTGATAGCTAACCAAGTTGAGAGGTCTTGACAAAGTAAAGACTGCTACAATAGTCATAAAGTAAGACCCACTATAAAATGAGAAAGTGTTGACGTCCGAGATGTTGTAGAGTCAACGCGACAACGAGGAGCAATGGTGGTTCTCCCCATGCCGTCGAGATCTCATTGGATGGGTAATGAGAATCAAGATCCTATCGCCCTTCTGGAAAAAGGGTATGGCGATGTTAATAGACAAAAGAGGGACACGACTCCCAAAAGAAAATGGCCACCGATGAAATCAACTGGGTGAGGTTAGGAAGTTGAGGAGGTACATGGACGAAGTTGAGATGTAGTAAGACTCAAGACTGCCCTTGGTTGGAGTATATGTGAAGATAAAAGTGAGCCGCCCAACCGTTCCATGGTCGAGAGTGTCGGGGGACAACAAAGGCGAGGGGGATAGAAGTTGTGCGGAAGCGGGACAAAGTAAATAAACTTCCGAGGAGAGGGAAAGAGATAGGGTGGCTTGTAGGAATTTTCTGAAGATATGGGCGATGTCGTCAAAATTGAATGATAAGTAGTACCCCAACCAAAGGGTGACATGGGTTGCATTTGGCCAAAAAGGGAAGAAGTGCCAAAGGTGGCGACAAAAGGTAATACGGTGTTGGAAACAAAGGCATTTGTACAATAAATAAAGAATAATTTGGGATAAGTGTACAAATATAGAAATGGGTGTCCCAGTGTAATATGGCTTGGCTGATGATGGTGCAAGTTGTTTGGAAAAAAAGTGGAGGGTTAGGGCCCCACAGGCAGTTTTTTGTATTGGGGAAATGTATGGAGGTAAATCTGCAGATGGACAAAATTTTTGTGGATGAAATGGAGGGGTTCATGATACTGCTTGGTGCGGGTCAAAAATAAAACCGTGGAGAGATAATCTGTGAGTCCGTTGGGAAAGATAGCAAAATGAGAAGAAGGAGTATGGTACGTTAGATGGGATGTAAGACTATGGGGACTCCCATACCTAAAGGGTAATGAAAAATAGCAGGAGTGTGTCAAGAGTGCACAAAGGTGCTATGAATGGGACAACTCATGTGGGTAAAGATGCTACCGGGTGATAGTACCCGAAGATGCAAATGGAGGTTTTGGTACTTTGCAAGCCGGTACAGGGGATCCTAGGGCAAATGTCGGAAGGGTGTGGTGGAAATGTATAGGTAAGTGCGGAGGAATGACTACATGCCGGTCTTTGAGCATATACACGAAGGGTTGTGTTGATGTATGATGACCAAGTACTACACGCTGAAAACCAAATAGCAGAAGCGTGAATAATATCTGAAGATAATCGAATATATATGAGCATGTATTTGATAATTTTGAATAACATTACCCTGGTCGAGGGTATGAAAATAACATCGGGGCTTTCGGAGATGAAAAGAGGCCGAGGGGAGATGCGTAAATGTAGATAGCCAGGATGTTGATCCCGTGGCGAAAGACGGATCGAGAAATGGATGCCGAGCTCCCGGAATGGTGAGGTGAAGTTTGGCAAAGGCCTATATATCATTTGCCGGAACCACATTTTCCACCTCATTTGTATTTATTTTGCTATAGTATTGGAGCAAGAAGTGACCAGAGAATTTGGAGATAGGAGAGACCGAGGCATCACGATCGAGGATAGCGAACTTAGAGTTGATGGTATGATCATCACCGCGGGAATTAGAGACATTTTGGCTGAGGGGCTTATGCGAAGACCGTCTGAGGTTTGATGAAGTGGGCCCCGATGTGCGGCGATATGGAAATGGAAGTGCTGCATGCATACTTTACACTTAGGATAGACACATGGGGGTGTTGGTAAAGTAAAAGGGCACACACTATGTATTCTTTTGCCCTGACCGAGCACTGCTTCGCATAATGTGCATGGCTTTGTATATTGAACGAGCGCTCTAAGGCACACTGTAAAAGTTGAACGAGCATGCACTTCATATGCGCTTTGAAGGACGACAGCATACGGTACTGAAGCGCTGTGTAGTGAAACGGTAGAGCCGATGCGCTGTGGAGTGAGCATGACGCCGCGTGTCTGTATACGTAAGGTTGCTTATTCGTGCCTTGGGGGCAAGTTTGACGGGTGTAAAACTTAGCTTTTTAATGTTGTTTATGGTCCCTTTGTTGATTTGGATTATTTTATGTGGTTGGGGTGATCATTTTGCGTACTTGATGTTGGTTGGTTGGTGAGAGAAAGATTGGTCCCAACTGAGAGACACCATGGCTATTGAGGAACCAGGTGTACGTGCGACTTTCGCAGCCTGTGGGCTACTAAAGTTATTTGAGTTCCCATTGATACAGGCGCAGGAGTATCTCCTGCGGTTTCTTATCCGGATGTGGAGTGCGGACCTGCACTGATTCATAGTGCAGGGAGAGAAGACTCCCTTCACTGCGATGGAGGATGCTCCTGCTGGTAGATCCCATTCCCGAGGCTTGCGCCCTCTTGGCCGAGTGTCATTACCTAGGGATGCAGCACTAACAACGATTAGGAATCTTGTTGGGGCGAGTATATCCCGGCCACTATAGTGAAACATTGGGGTGATGGATACTAGCATCGCTATATAGCGATGATTGTGAGGAAGTTTGGGTCTGTGACCTTGTAGGATCCAAGTGGTGGCCAATTGATTGTGATGGAAAGAGTGTTGGCCGACAAGCACTTCACCTGGGGGCTTACAATACATGCCAGGATGGTAGGGCAACTAGACCACTTTCGGTCCACGGATATGGGAGAGTTTGCCTTCAGGTCCATCCTAGTGGCCTAGTTTTGGAGAGAATTTTATGTTGCACTAAAGAGTTTTATTAGGTCATACAGAGAGCGATATTCAAGTAGTGGTCCTGATTTTGCTTATCATGATGGGGGTGAGGGTGGTCCTTATTTACTGTGGTATTTGTCAGTGTGTGGTGTAGTGACCACTAAGTACCCTATCTTTGGGGTTTCACTTAGGAGGATCAGACATGGTGTTGCCTACAGGGGAGGTGTTTGACCATTGAATATGTTGATGATTTTGATATATATATTTTGTTTGAGATAGAATGACATATGTATATGATATAGATACTAATACTATCTGTTGTTGGGTTGTAATGCATATGTGGCACCTCGAGGGAACGAGGTGGAGTTGCGGAGAGCACCAACTCGTCAAGAGTCGGAGAGACCACCGCGGGGAGAGTGTGTTGGAGAGAGGCGTCGACGTGGGGCAGCTAGCGGTGTGACCAGCTGATCTGGAGAGGGTAGCGAGGAGGCGCTGATTTGATGACCTTGGTGTTGGGCCATCATATGCTCCTCTGGCAGAGGCCGGTGGAGATTTTGAGGATATTTGCTACTGCCTGGAGGCATTGCTACAAGGCATGCTTGAGGGCATGTGGTCTTGCATCTAGGATGAGGGAATCCTAGAGTAGTTTGTGGGGGTTTTGTTGATGTGGAGGACCATGGTTTGGTGAGTAGCAGTAGCAGGTGTTGCGATGAATGGGCAGTTTCCTCCGGGTCCGGAGGGACCGATAGTGGTTGGGGCACCACCTCTTGAGGGAGGGGTAGGAGGTGTTTCTCTAGAGGCACCTTGAGTGGGGTGCTCTATGTGATTTAATTTTTTGTATATGGTACAGTGAACCCATTTTGTACAGTGCGTCAGCAGCTGTGGATACTTGTATTTTGTATGTAAACATTTGGATGACATTGTGGACCTTTTTATATATACATGAGTATACATGTTGAGATCTATGTGGTGTTACATGTGTTTTGTTAATATATTGATGATGTCTAATCTATATATATATTAGCGGCTGAGATTTTTGTCCAACGGTTGTACAGGTAAATAGATGTATTGTTAGGCGATTGGAGGAAGCATACATCCAGCACAAATGAGAGTTTAGATGTGAAGGATGGAAAAAAAAGATTAAAACACTATAAAATAAATAATCAAAAGTAGAATGATTATGTTTAAGCATAAAATTTCTTCAATACAGCTTTGTTGGCCGGGTTCTTTGAGAGAAGGCCTTGGAGAGGCGAGGCATTATCTGCTGGTGAGGCAATGCTAGATAATGTATGTGCTATGCCATAGTGACTCAAATTTTCCATATTAAGGTATCATGGCGATGTCTAGAAGACAAAGGAATGAGAGTTGCCTTCATGAAATGAGTGAAAGTTGACATGTCGATCAAAGGTAATACTGATCATTTTAGGCTGCCCTCATTGTTTTGTAATGAAGATTGTGATCTTCATTAGGGATCTAAGTTAAAATCAAAACTGCTGCTCCGTGGAGAAATGTCGGGAGTAACAAAACAATTAGGTCGCGTGGGTGGGAAATCACCGCACTCGATGGGAAGAGTAGTATCAACTCCATGGACTAGAGGAAATGGTGTGAAACTAGTGGTAGTTTTCCGCGGTGACATGCGATAAAAGACCATAAGCGTAGAAATAACATATGATGCCAATTGGTGTATGTTTATTAACCGTCTTTTGATATGGCAATTCTTGGGACATGGTAACTTCTACCCGACACATCCGTTAGGCGAGGAGTAATATGGAGTGAGAGGGCAAACTTCGTGGGAGAATCCTATCCGAGATGAGAGTTCGATGAAATATCATTCTCGAAATGTTTTCTGTGATTAGAGATTAGTTGGAGTGGTACTTCAAAGCGAGATATGATGTGGTTGAAGAAAGAAATAAGCTATGTTATCAGCGGTGTTGTTGAAGTTGGGCATAGCTTCAACCCATTTAATTGAAATGTCGGCCGGGGTTGACAATGTATTTGTGACCATTCTTGGAGAAGTATTACAAGTCATGAATTGCGATGCCCCATTTACAAAAGAGATTACGAGGAAGTGATGGTGGATGAAGAAAGAAGAAGGTGGTGCCGGGCTTTGTTGGCGTGGAATGACACTTCATCATTTTCCTGGCGTGAATACAATCGTGGAAACAAGGTAGACCAAAAGCCAGCACCTTTCGGGGATAATCTTAAAGGCAATGGATATTCCCAGAAAGATGTAAATTTTATGCCATTTATTGTGAGTTGTTCAAGAGTCTATCAACCTCATCAATGGTCAAGAATCGACGAAGAATGGTGTGGAAGCTCCTCGTCGATATAACATGTCTCCGATGAGGGAGGTAGCGGGGAGCTTGATGGCGACTCTGACCCGACGATCATCGTTTGAAAGGTGGTTACCAAACTTTGAGTTTGGAAGTAGACAAAAGACGAGGAGTTCGCCGTACCAAGGATCATCCTAAGTGATGTAAAGAGGTGATTAGTCGGGGAAAGTTAGTGGCCAATGAGGGAACCTTTGGTGGTGTCCCGGAAGGGAGATTAAAGTGACAAGTTAAAGTGAGAAAGAAGTTTCTTGCTCTTGGGTACATAAATTCTAGATCGTACTCTGAAGGATAGCGATCCATTGAACAAATTCAATGATTAATTTTATAGCGTAGTATTGCATAGGGTTAGAGTCTGCGACAACCTTAAGTTGTATGAGAAGCATAATGTAGTGTAGGTTTGAATTGCGGGGCGGCCTGCAAGGCCTAGTTTCTCTTCATGTTTATACTTCAAGGTGGCTGAGGTTTTACTAACGTGAAATAAATGACATACTCTGGCAATGGTCATCACTAGTTTGAATGAGAACTCCTGCTACTAGGACAATTGATGTTGATATGTAGAGGATATGATGCGATTTTAGTGGTACAGCGATTAAAGAGACATTGGAAACCCGATTTAAGATCACGATCAAATGATTGTTAGACGCGTTCATCCCGGTGAAGCGGGATAACCATTGTCAATGGCATAAAAGAAGCGTATGCGTGAATGGCGTGATGGACAAATTACCATAGAAATTTAGCTTTACCTTGTAGGCTTTCTGAAGTTGACATAAAATTATGGGAGGTGGAATTTGGTATCTTGGACTTTGAGGGTCCCACGGTAGCTTGCTGGGAAGCTTGATGAAGCAGGAGGAGGCATCTGTGATGACCTGAAAACCTGCCAAGAGGAGATTCAAGTAGATGACTGTCTTGGCGACCGTTGGAAGATATTCTAAATCATCAAAGATGTTAGGTGTGTTCTTGGATGGCCGGTGAGATTGTCCAAAGTATCACGAATAGGAATGATATGAACTAGATCATGAAAAATGTATGTAGTGGAAAATTGTGCCAACATTCTTTAAACCAAAAGGCATGTCTTTTGATATAACGTACCCAAAGGAGTAGTGAACTCCTGAGTTTTATACTGATTGACTTATTGGTGAATTTGATTATAACCAGAGAAATTGTCTATGAAGGGTAGAGCTTTGTGGCCTGCACAGTTGTCGATAGTTTGATCGATGAAAGCGTTGGAAAGTTGTCATTGGGACATGCGTGATTGATATCACGAAAGTCCATATGGTATGGATAGTACCTTATTTTTTGTTAGCAATAGATACGAGGTTTTTGAAAACCCATGATGTAAGCGATAAGGTAAATGAACGGCTGATGCGTAATTGTCAATTTCAGCTTTGATAGGCGCTTGCTGGATAAAAAGATGCGGCCGATTAGTTGTTTACTAGGAACATGTGTAAATAATGGGGCCGGTGTCGATACGATGTTGACATTAAGAGGATCGAGGCGGGCATTTTGTGTATGACAAACAAAAATATCGATATTCTGGAAGAGGCTTTATAGTGATGATTTCTTGAGGTACAAGCAACTCAATGGAGTGATTTCGGCGACACCATTTTGATAAAATCTTCACGATTTTAATGATGGGAATTGTTATTACATGTTTCCTTCTTCAAAAGCATCATGGGCGGGAATGGGGTTTTTGAACCGGTCGATAGAGTCCTAATGGGATAAAATCCTTGGTTTCAACTTATAGAGGTGTTGGTTAGGAGGAAGTGGGCTTCCTATGGAAGAAGGATGTAGCGGTGGTGTGGCGCATCCCAAAGATGGTCGAGGTTGTTTAACTCTTCAAGTATTTCCTCGTCCCAGTGGAAGTGTGAGACACAAAGGGATCGCCAGAAAGGTGATATCGTTATTTGTTGTCGTGTAGCTGCCGGTGATGAAAGAGCCTGAGGAGGCGATGCAGGAGATGGTGATGGTTAGCTCAACATAAAACAAATAGCAATCTTGAGGAGTGCCCATGGTGGTTGGGTGTAAAACGTCCATAGGGGAATGAGAAAGAGAGTTACAGGGGGTTGGGGGGTGAATCCTGAGATAAGTCATCTAAGAACCATGGAGGAGGGCATTGGAAGGGCCTCGGTTGGGAGAAAATGACATGAAAAAGAACCTCTGAAGTGATGAGGTAAGGTCAACTATTGACTCTGTGGGTCTATGAAGCAAAGTCAATTGGCATTGCTTGTATTCAATGATCATAGGACACTAGTATGTAAATGATCTAATGATTCACATAGAAGAGAAAGGGAATCTAATACGTTCATTGACTGAATTGGTGACATAGCGGATGTGATGATGTTTTGTTAAGGATAGCGTAAGCGGGCTAAGGTTGCTGGAATCTTTGGCATCTGCGGCTAATATGCCTTAAAGTGTATGCTAGGCAATAATTGGAGGGTAATGGCCATATTATGAACATATATTGTGAGGCAAAATTTGGTCATAACCCTTTACTACTTAAATGGGGGGTGGTAGAATGAAATACTTGTGACGTTGTGGGGGTTGGATTGGGTGGAATTAAATTCCGTAACTCTAGTAGGGATGGGTAGATTTTGGTTTGGTGTCCATCTTTCTCCACGGAAATACATAGAAGTTGAACCTGTAGGAGGAAGTGGAAACATGGGCTCTCTTCACTTTCCATTTGGAAGTGAGTAGGTAGGGTGTAGGGAATGTGGGCAGGAGTGAGTATGGGAATTTCCATTGGGATTCCTTCCATTTGAGAGGAAAGGGATGGTTGAGGACCATCTCTGGTGGATGTAATACAAATTGGAATTACTAACACCATATTAGGGAGGATAAGAGTTGCGGCTACTTGGAAAGATTCGATACCGGTGGAGGGTAAAATAAGGGGATTTGAGTGATGGCTTTGGGGAAGCTGTCGTATGGCCCAGGATATGTCCTTGGGGAGAGGTGGAATGATGGACTGGTGGGGTCAACGAGTATCCAGGAGTTGCTTGAGCGGGGGGTTCTGCGATGAGTGGGACATAAGGTTTGACAAAATCCTCTATAGGAGGAAGGGTATCCTATGTATGAGTTCCATTAGATGATACAAAGCATACTTGATTGGAAGGATGAAAGAGAGGTGGTGCTCCATGGTAAATTCCTAACAATGATGGATCTTTGAAATTCTGGAAGGACCCATCTCAATGAGTGGGTGTGTCAGGACTTTCATTATGGATGAGGAAGAATGTTATGATATTTGGCAGATGGAGTTAGGCTCATAATGCTGAGACCTGGTCAATGAAATAACGATCTTCCCGGTGTGAGAACATCCATTCAATGCAGAAAAACGGAAGGAAAAATACTGCCTTCATAGAGTACATGTGGCTAGGCCAATTGATATTATATCCAGTGAAGTCGATAACTTCAATGTATCAATAGAATAGTACTTGCTTACGAGTTCTATGGGACATTTGGAAGAGCCTTAGGGAGACAATAATTAGATCCCATCATAAGCTCATGAGTAATGGCGGAGGGTAAGAGTTCTGTGGAACCTAGTTTCTGCCATACTTTTTTGGATATGATGCATGTAGATGCACCTTAATCAATGATACACCAATGAACTATGATGTTATTATTTTTAAGGATTTGAAAAATGATCAAAGGCGGAAGGTGAAGGTTCTCTGTTTGTGAGAATCAAAAAGTAATGATCAGTATCTGCCGAGGGTCATGCCCCAAAGTAGGAAAATGAATTTCGGTAGTGGGACAAATTTGAGACTTCTAAAGAGCCCCGACATGGAAACTGAGGATTGTACTAAGTCATCAGCAAAGCTGTAATTATGGCATATACTTTGTGGGTTGTGGGCATTCCTGTGTAATGGGTTGTGAGGGATGTGAAGAGGTGGATCTGTGTTAGGGAGAGGGATCAACAACGAGGGTTTAGATGGGATTCGAGGTTGTCTCTAGAGATGGGAGGGAACTCGTGGCATGATATTGAGTGATGCGTGTTCTGAGAAGGATTTCTTCCTCACTAGTGAGGAGGATCAGCGTGATCTTGGATTGTTGGAATTTGAATGCTTGTCCTACTTGAGGTGGGGGATGCTTTGTGTTCTGTTGGGTGTTTATCACACAGTTTGGAATAAGTTTTCTGACAGGGGATTGTTGCATGTATTTTGTAATTTACACTGAGGAGTAGATGCTGAGATAGAATTGCTTGATTCTAACAATGGTTTGAAATCAATGATTTGAAATAGTAGGTGTAATGGCCAAAATCACCATAAAGGGCACAAGGGGAAGTTGGTTTTAACAGTATTGTTATTTCTCCCTTGACGCCTATTAATATTTCCACCCTAGGGGTTCTGATTCCCAGTTATGGTTACTTGATGGTTTAGTTACTGTGAGTTGATTCCATATGACACAGGAGTTGTTTTTGTTCATATTTCATCACTGTTTTGTTCACATTTAGATTACGGATTTTTTATTATTAAATTTATTTAAAATTCCATATTCTTGAGCAGGAGAAGGGACTAATTAAATTCACTAACATGAGGTGTCAGAGCCGTGGGTTGTGGGGGACGAGGAAATGGAAAGTATGGATTACTTTATGGTGATGACCCTTAGGGTGTATAGGAAGGCATAGCACTTTCAATAGTACTCAGGGTGTAAGATGAGGTAGAGAGGGTACCAGAACTTGTTTGAATAGGTAGGTGTATGGGGGGTGCCATTGATACCGGTGGAGTCATATCCCGACAGGGAATATGGACTGTTGATAAGAGGGTAGAGATAAGAAGTGCCCCCGTATGATGAGTATTGAGGTGTTCCTTACATTGGTGGTTGTTGGAGTTGTGGACAAGTGGTGGGTGGTGTTACCAATCAGTCAAATGCATTGAGTAAAGACATCAGGTTTGTCTTAGCCAAATAGCACTGAGGTTTGGGAGATGAGGGAGTACAGTGTATAAGTATCTTGATTGTGCATAGATGAGGTCATCTTGTTGAGCCTGCGATGGCTTCCTCTTCAGGAATTGAGGAAGATGGAAAGCTACGGCACCATCACTAGAGAGAGAGACAAGTGATCTAGAAACCAATCAAGACAGCATTGTTTGGTGGTTTTCACTTTGCACAAACTACGTCACCTATACACTAAATGAATATGATGGTGATGATATATTGGTGTTGGTTTGTTGAAATTAGAACTAGTTCTAGACCATTGTCATGGTATGTCGAAGAAAAATCATGGTCCCACTCGACCTTTGAGTCTTTGGCTAATGACTCAAATGTCGAGTGTGACCCTGATTTTTACATACCATTTGGCCGATGGGCAGTGAGTGTACATTGAAATATTCCTTGCAGTCGATGGAATCATCCATGATGTTGCTGGAAGAGCACCATAGGTGAAAAGTCATGATGGTTTCTTGGGGGTCCATGTGCCTGCCCTTCCCTTTCAAACTTAAGGTATGTACGAGAAGGTAGTTTAGTGGGCATTCTGGAAGACCCATTATTAGGGTCATCCAATATACAAGTTATTGGTAGGGATTTGTAAGATCGGTATGTTGAGAGAGGCCAAGTTTGGCATCTGCAGTGGGGGGGGGATTAGCTTCGGCCATGGTGTAAGTGTGTTGTGAAACTAACCCTCGAGGGGGGCTAGGTGAATTGGTACTTCCCCCTTGAGAAGTTGGATCTCCACTTCACGTGCAAGGGAAAGGCGAGGGGCGGATGACAGCAGGAAGTTGACCAAAGTAATGTGGAACCAAGAAAAGTTGATCTAAAACAATAGCACTCTACGGGAGTGTGTAGATGTGGTGTTGATAGGTGGGCAAGACGAGACCTCCCCTAGGATGGAGGAGTTTTGCTGCTTAGAAGTTAGGGCAGCGAGGATTCATTGGGTCCCGGATGACATCCAACTAGGTGAGTGAATGTGTGCAAATGGTGGCGAGAGTAATAAAAGCAAGGAGAGCCTTTGTTGCAAATTTTGGACTTTACACAATATATATATCTAAATCAAAATGTGAATGGAAGTGCATCATACATAAAATGGTTGAAAAGAAGCATATATGTGGATAATTGGGTTTTCCATGTGGGGAATCAATGAAAACAAATGCTCATGCCCTAAAATACGTAACGTCCTTCCTCTCCATTCTTGGACCTTCCAATAGTACTCAACGGTGGGTTCTGAAGTCAGCTGGAAGAGAGCCTAGTGAAGGATGAAATAATTGGTTATAATGAGGGAATTAAAGGGCATCTCGAAAATTTGCTGGCGATATTTCCCAATAACCCTGAATTCAATCAAGGTGCAATTGTAGCCAGAAATTGCCACCTAGGTAGATGTCCTAAAAATTTGGTCACTAAGTACCTCAATCAAAGTACAACATTTAAAGATTTACCGACCTAAGAAATGGGTCGGGATGGATCCTGTCCAAGAGGAGGGTGCCTCAAGGGGACGCACAGAACAAACGGACCTCAACCTTCAACCCTTCATGGGTACATCTCCTTATAGTGTAGGAACACATGACTTGGAGGATTTTTAGTTCCCTATTTGACAACTTCCATGGTTTTGACAATGTGAGAACTTGAGATAACAGGGAGTTATTTGGATATCCAGAAATCCTACCCTGAACTAAAATTTCTTTGCACCTCATGGAAAACGGAAATGGGTTACAGAAAAAAATTTAGAATCTGAATTGTTTTGGGAGTATTTGAAGGGTGGCAAATTAACCCTCGTTAAATTCTAAATGGGAGTGAATGGATTTAGTCAAGAAAGTTGGTGTTGGAGAATCCATTTTGAGGAAGCTTACTTTGACCTCCGCGTTTCAAGAAGAAACTATGTGAATGATAAGTGACTTATGTGTGTGAATGAGTGAAAATGTCAATTTTTTAATGAATTAGGGTATAAACGCTAGCATTTGGACTTAACTTGAACCATACAAGTGTTGATTACCTAATTTAAGTGCAACTTTATTTCGCGTTGTAGCAATTCAAAGTCCCTAGGGAAATGGCAATAATGCGGACACATGTGTGTCTGTTACTATCCCTTTAACTGCCTATTTTGATGTAATCTAAGAAAATCTTTGAAACTATCCTAGATTGATCGTAATGGGCATAGATCTGAAAGAAACAACTAAAGAAACTTCCTTAGTGGTTTGATCTAAGAAAGAAATTTCAACACTATCCTATCTTTGTAGCATGTGGGCGTAGCCATGGGCTGTTCCAATATTAAGATGTGTTTGAAAGATAAATAAGAGGAGTCCCAGAAGGGTTGTTTGTCCTCTCCTAAACGTTTTAATATTCTTAAGGGAGATGAATTTGTTTCACAGTCTTTTTCTGATTCTCAAGGTCGCTTGGAGGTGCGAGAAAAGAGCATACTAAGCAATTGTTATCAAACTTATAGTCCCAATGCAAGTTAAATGAGCTAGTTTTCCAACTTATATTGTGAGTCAAAACAAATATCTATGTGGCAAAATGAAAGCAAAGAGGAAATAATGATTTTAACCCTAATATTTATGTGTTTGGCTAACTTGCTATATGATGAGACTAGGAGGTGTGGGGTACAGCTTTAAAACATGTGGAATCCTCATTTTTAAGAGGCTAATGGCCTTCCCCACGTCTCAAACTTTACAATGTGAATTTTTTCCACAGATGCAGGGGTCTCAGTGGAGACAGAGGCAAACAGAGCGCAGGTGCACGAACAAAGATGAGTCTGAAAGAACATGTGCGCAAAGAAAGGCTGTCACTTAAGATCATGAGCGCACGATGCGCGTCTATGGGACAAAAAACGTGTGCACAACAAACACATGGCCATAAAGAAAATTCCAGATGGAATTATCCCAATTAAACTTGGAATTGGATAAGTGGCAGGTCGGCTTAGGCCAATTAATGCACCTGCAAGTCAAATAAACCAAAAAGAAGAGCTAGAAAAACCCAAAGGGGTAGGAAATTGATACACTGCAAGTGGAGTTTATGTCATTGCGCCTATTTAGTCACCTTAGTGAGCAAAATAGAGGTGCCTGGCTAATTGGAGTTTTATGGCAGGGGCAGTGCAGGGAAAAGAGTTAGAAAAATGTACAACAGCCAACTAAGAAATAAACTAGAAATAAAACAACAACTAAATTTATAAACATAGGGACATAAGGAGAAAAGAAACAATAAGACCCATCACAGAATGATAAGGCTGATGATAGTGAGAGAAAACACGAGAAACAAAGGGGACTATGAGTCCCTTTTCTTTCCTCCAAGGGAGGAGCTCTTGGATCCCCCCACAAATAAGCTCTTCTTACAACTGAAAAGAAAATGAAAATGGTGAAAGAATTCTTTGCTAATCCACTCAAGGGGTGAGATGGATTGCTCATTGCAATGATGCAAGTATACTCTCTTGGCAAGGATAAGAAAGAGTCCTCAAAGAGAATAATGGAAGCTTATAATTTGAATTCCTTGAAAATTGAAGTGTATCCATGGCCTTTTATAACATTCATTGGAATATTTTCCAACTAGTTTGTAGATGCATAAAGAGAGGCTAGTGGGGCATTTCTAGGTCTTTTGACCGACCATCGATTCGAATCAGTCCGATTTGAGTGTCAAATGGAGGCACGGAAGATGAACAAAGAGATGGGTGGGAGGCCGACCACTCATAAATGCACCGTTTCTAGAGGTCTTGCTTGATTTTTGCTGACAATGAGTAAGTACGCCGATGCGCATGTCGCGGCGAATCTTGTGTTTACCATTTAAGCGCCATGTATGGAGATGTCTTCATAGGCCCATCAATTTTCACTATTTGTACATAGTTTTGACCCTTTATGAATGCTTTTGTGTTAATTGAGGTCCATGGATGAATTCATCTTGTTTTGGCGATGTTTGAATTAACATGGCTCATTTTCTTGGACAAAATTTACGGTGATAGCACTTATCACCTTACGGGGACTTTCCTGTGATACCCTCTTAACTGTTCTTTCCTTCAATGAAAATTTTCATGAAAAGTTGAAAATTAAAAGCCATTATTCACAATGATTGTAATATTGGATTCCTAGTAAAACATCGCACCACCCATGGGTATAGCGATCATTGGACTATTCATTATATTCCCCATAGTAAGATTTATCTTATTGCATTTTCGTAAGCAATTTATAGTTCCTCGTCTGAAATCATTACTGGAAACTCTGGCGTTGGATATACAATTGAGATCTTTGGCTAATTTATAGTAAAAGATGAAATTATAAAAAATGCTTGCCGAATCAATTAGGACTATTACCTTTTTCTTTTTGATGTATCCTTGATCTTGAGGGTTTGAGGGTACTAATTCCGATGGCCATTACGATATCATGGGAATTCAATGTTATGGAAAAGTTTTATAAGCGAAAATGCCGCAATGACTCATTTAGTGATTCGAGAACCTTATATTATGCAGGCTATATCTTTCAGTGTAAGGCCTATAGGAGATGAATTTTGAACCAACGTACCTTGATCAAGTCTACTAAATATCCTCCAAAGAGAAGCGTTTCTTACGAAACATTGTAGAAACAAAGTTATAGAAAGAAAATTCCTTGAATTATTCCGGATGTACTTGTGAAACCCCAAGACCTTGAGCTTTGATACCACATGTTAGGGCAAATACCAATATAGGAAAACCTCGGAAAAAGTACTCAGCGCCTTGAAAAAATACCAATTTGAGATATGAATTATTTTGAAGAACGCTCATTTACCCACTTAAATGTTCAAAATTACCAGATGATTCCAAAATGAAAATGTCTCCTTGGTATATATAGAGGAGATGGGAGGTTCAAATTACAATAATGGCTAAGTGACATCAATGAAATAGCATTACTAATATTGGTCATTACCCTTTAATTAGGGTAATGAGCCAATATTAGGGGGTAATGAGCCAATATTAGGGCTTAACATATATGGATAAGGAAAAAGAGGTATAGAAGGATTCAGTAATGAACTCCATCCATTGCATACATTCAATTTCCAAGGAGGTTAAAGTCAACAAGGAAACTATTGAGGGGATGACATAATTGACAACACTAACTTTGGGTAAGTCTTTGTAGCCTATATATAGTTTAAATTCCACTTGAGTAAGGTTATATTAGATTTTGGAAATAAAAAATCTTGGCCCTCCCACTAAAATTATAAATGAAACTGGGAAGGGTTATAGGGTTACAGATAAGACAAAGGATATGATCTTAAGGTAGATTATCAAAAGAAATTTCCTTGGAAGAGAAATGTGTTCTCCTCCTCATAGTTGGGAATCTCCCTTGGTGATTTATCGTATGATGATGATCCTTTCTTGATGGGTTTTTATCCATAGATGAGGGAATTATATCCCACTTGCTTCACAAACACAGATCCAATACAAAATTAAAAAAATTGTACTATACTATCTCCATTCAAGTATTATTATATAAATCTATCTTCAAAAATTCTATTAGGCCTCTATTCTTGATGAAAGTATGAGTGCAACAATAAATTCCATGTCCCAAATGGATAGACAATGTCAAACAATAAACCCATTGTTTATTATTTACACCCAAATAATTCTTTCAGATTTGGTTCACTACTCTATTTGTGGATAAGCAGGACCGATGTTAGCCACCAATGCCACTACACTCCCTCTACTAGTCATAAGGGTGCCTTCCTAGGATCACCTTGGTTATCAACTCACCATGGACTCTACCAACATTTGAAGAAAGGATGAATGATGGTCACTATGCTTGGCCTCTAGGGTCTTCAACCTACATGCTAATTTCTACAACTACTAAGTTCTCTATAGTCTTCAAGTTTCAATCATACAAGCTCTCTCACTCTTACTATAAATGATTGTGCATGAATGGTGTTTCTCCCTATATTCTACTCACTTAAGATTCTCCTCTATCATATGAAAAAAAGGCTACGGTTATTGTTCAATTACTAGTCTAACAACCTCTTCTTTAAATATTGTGAATGTGTTAATGGGAAAGCTAGCACCATGTGAAACCAATATAAACCATTCGCTATTACATAAGAGGTCTTTCAAGAAATTATGGAAGTATTCCTTTAAGTTTTCAACCTAACTTGATGTGTATAGATAAGTGAAAATTACTTTTATACAAGTGTCTTTTTTCACTTTGTTTTGAAGGCATGGCCGACCAACCATAGAATGAAAGTCAATAATCATGTTGACATCTATAATATCTAGTCTTTGAATATCTCCACTTCTCCAATGAACTTGAGGCCACCATCGAATATTTTGTGGATTCATGAGGATATGTGAAATGGTTGTATCCTTCAAAGAATCACGTGGAAGGAAATCTAGAGAAATCGATGTATCCAAATAATTCCCATTGAATAGAATTTCCCATGTCTCTTTAATTCCCGGGGAGCTTAGGAATTCCAACAGAATTATCCACAAAAGGCATGTTTCTACACACACATGCCATCTCTACTAGTAGTGATCTATATAACTTCAATTGGACACCAACAATGTCTAATCCTTGATAAAAATGAATATCAGCTACAACCACAACAACAATCCAAAATGTGATAGGGAGAGAGAATGCTTGCGAGATGTATGCATCTTGGGGGCATGCATATAGTCACCATACAACCATGTATGATTGTGGGCATCCCCTACTATGAAATTAATGGATGTACAACCTCCAGGAAGGTGGAAAAGGAATATGGGATGAAGTAAACACCTAAGACGAAAATAATTTGACCCATGGAGGAATTACAGTCTAGGAAGAGAGAGAAATTCATCCAAACAACCAAAAACATTAGAAACTCTCTCTGCAATAGTGAAAAAACCCTATAATAACAACCAACAATCTCTAAGACTGGATTCACATCCAATGGAGAAGGTTTACCAGTTGTTGTATTTCACCATTTTCTAGTGGAGAATGAAATTCTAAGTGCACTTGGTAGCGCTAAAGTTGGGAATGGGTTCTCACACCATCAAGAAAACAAAAGCAATGATTAAATACAAAGGATTGCTTCCAGTAACTCACATTTTGAGTCCAATGCACAATTTAAAGTCAATGCCACATATATTTTAGATAACAATCCATTAAATGAAACTATAAATAAAAACCAATCACTAAATGATGCAATCATGCACATATTAGACATAGATATTTTACCCTAAAAATTTAAATGGAAAAACTAGCTTCAAATCGTGGCTTGAATTTCATTTGCACAATCTCTGGTTACAATGATGTTCATGTTCTTTGTGCATCCTCACCTCAGCAAAAATACCCGTTGAGGGTGAAAGTATATGAAGAAATAGGGAGAGTTAGCGTAATGGGAAGGTCAAAGGGAATGGTATTTCATTTCCCATTCCTTAGTATATTCTCCTCTTCTATTCTTATTTTTATTTTTGATTAATCCTTTTTTTTGTATCATTTTGTCTTATTCCACTTTTACATTTACACTTTTTTTCATAGTTTTTATAGCCTTATTTAATTGTAAAATTAAATTCAAGGTATTGAGTCTTACAACCATTTGTTTGTTTGGATTCATTTTGGATGAAACCTCCCCATTGAAAGGCCTTTTGGTCTCCAAAATCTCAAAGGGAACCTATTTGGATCAATGTACCTTTTGTCTTCTTCTTTGGAACATGGATCTAAATTTAGCTCTTCACTATAGCTCTAAATATGGCTCTAGATTGTGGCTCTAACCACTAGCTCAGGTTCACGACATGGCTATGGATCTAGTTATTGGATCGTTTTTTCTTTCAATGCATAATTTTGCTCACTGACTCTCATTTCTAAGTGATCTCCATATATGAACTCTGTAATAAGAATTCATTCCCATCTCTCTTAGACTTGGATACAATCCATATTGGTAGTCAACAAAGTTAAACTGAACGATGTTCTTTGTTCAATATGACCCCATCATGCTATGATGTTACATAAAAGTTCTACAAGAGAAGTGTGGTTTGTGTTCTCTTGCTAGCATCAATTGCTCCCTAGCATGGAAATAATCCACTGGTTCCTACACTTGATTACAAGCATGTCATAGTTCTCAATAACACTCCCAAGGTCATTGATATTAATGCACCAGTCTCTAGAACATCTTCAATAAGGTTTTATTCTAAAATATTATAGGTAGAAACTGGAACGGGGAGACTTTGGTTGTTGGCATCAACTCATTGTCCTCTTCGATGGTGATACATACTTCCTATGCTGCTATCTCTTTTGGTACAAAGTCTTCTCCTTGATTTGGATATGTAGTGAGGTATTTATTTCTATCTCCTAATGATACCCATATTCTCACTTGAAGGCCAAATATCCCCTTGATAGGTCATCTATGGTGGTTTGAGATGTCATTCATGACCCTGAAGCCCTAGAAACTACCTAACAAATTGGGAAGTCGAGTGTGTTGGTTTGAGGCATTGTGTTTGGCCCTAGATGCCTAAAATATTTTTACTTTGGTGAAGGCTTGGTTTCCGCCCTTCAACCATATCAAGGCCTTAAGACCCATACCTAATTCTCAAAATCTTGTAAGGGCATTGACACCCTTTCTTAGAGGCCAAGGATACCCTCTATAAGTCATGTTTGGTGGTTCGAGGCATTTCTCATGGCTTTGAATTCCTTAAATATTTATTTAGGACCTAAGGAATGGCCTTCTTTCCTAAATAGTTTCCAATTCCCTAGGACACATATCTACTACTCGAAGCCACCTAGTTGTAGTGAAATCCACAATAGTAGGCTAGGATACCTTTGGGAGTCCATGTGTGTCTATTTGAGGCATACTTCTTGGCCTTGGATGGCTACAAGATTCCTTTAGGGCCTAAGGTTCATGTTTCCTCCTCTAACTACGTCTAGGGTCTCGATTTCGATACCTAGTGAGAAAAAATTCTAATGTTACCTGTATACCTAGTTAGAGGTAAAGGATGGCCTTGAGAGGTCATTTTTGGTCGTTCAAGGTGTCACCATTGGTCATGGATGCCTAGAATATTCCTTTAGAACATAAATCTTGGGTTTGTTCCCATGACCATATATAGGATCTAGGACCTCATACATAATGCTCAAAACATTATAATGTTAACTATCCCCATTTGGAGATGAAATATACCCTAGAAAGGTCCTTTATGGTGGTTCAACATGTCATTATTGGACCAATATACCTAGAAAATTCAATTAGGACCTAGGGCATGGGTTTCCTCTATCCATCATATCCAAGGACCCAAGACCCAAACCTAATTCTCAAAATATCTTTATGATACCCATATCCTCAATTGAAGGCCAAAGATCTCCTCAAGTGGTCATGTATGGTGGTTTGAGGTGTCATTGAAGACCCTTTCACCCTAGAATCATCCTAAAACCTTAAGATTTTAGGCATGGTAGTTTGAGGCATTGTGTTTTTCCTTGGTTTCTAGAATATTTATACATCCTTCCTCAAAGGCCAAGGAGGCCCTCGAGAGGTCATGTTTGGTGCTTTGATGAATTATTCATGGATATGGATGACTCAAGTATTTTGTTAGGACCCAAGGAACAAATTTCTTCCCTATATCATTTAAAAGGCCCTCAGACACATCCACACTACTCAAAACTACCTAGTGGCATCGACTTCCCCAATCACAAGCCAAATATACTTTCCGGAGGCCATGTGTGGCAATTCGAGGCATCCTTCTTGGCCCTCAATGGATACAAGATTCTTTTAAGGCCCGAGGTTCATGTTTATTCCCTTGACTATGTTCAAGGACCCAAGACCCATACCTAGTTCCCAAAAGTGATAACAATACCTATATCCCTATTTAGAGGCAAAGGATGCCCTAGATAGGTCATTTGTAGTGGATTAAGGTGTCATTTTTATCCCTATAAACATAGAAACTTCATTTATGTCCCAACTCTTAGATTTGTACCCCTTACCATATCCAAGGTCCATAGACTCATAATTAATGTTAAAAAACTCTTAATGATAACTATCCTCATTCAGAGACTAATCATACATTGGAAAAGTCCTTTATGGTGGTTTAACATGTCATTGTTGGCCCTACATTTCTAGAAGCTTCATTTAGTACCTAAGGCCTAGGATTCCTCTCTTGATCATGTTCAAGTACCCAAGACCCATACCCAATTTTATGGGACAAAATCTCACAGGGATCTTACTGAATAATTTGCAAAATCTCCCTAGGACAAGTATTATCCCTTTTATATACCAAGAGGGAGTAGATTAGCATAACTTATCACTGAAGGATGTCCTCGTATGTCCCGACTATTGTGGATCTTTAGATTTGGATCTAGTCCTTGCAACCTCCTTCCTACATGCAAGAAACAAAAAAAAAACAAAAATCTTTCTTCCGCTAGTGTTATGAGTCACTAATACAATTCAGATCTTTTCAAATCTATTGATTACAAGACTAGATCTCAACATTCATGGATATACACATAACATTTATGGGGAAAATCAATGATTTATTAATATCAAATAAAACTTACATCACAAACATACCTTTGATGTTGATGTCATTCTCCCTTGACTCCTTCCTCCTCCTTTAGCTTCTTTGTCAGTCTAGGAACTTTGACTTATGGCTATGATGGATGGAATAAGTACCTCTACAAATGGAAAACATAACATTACTCTTCAATTCTTCCCCCTCTTTCCCAATACTTGACTTTGTTATATAGTTCTTTATAGGAGGCTTGGGAAAGCTTCTAGATCTTCTAGAAACAACTAGAGAATCAAATGATGTGAGTTCCTAATCCATTTCCAAAAAGATACAACTCATCCATCGCCTCTCCCCTCATAACTCCCAAAATCCATAAGTTTCAGGCGTCATTGCTTGTTGACCTACTAGTGACCAATGATGATCATCGCTTGTTTTCTACTACGTGTCTAGTGATAATATCCAAAAAGGGCTCAAATCCTAGGAAAAATATGCATTTTGGCTTAAATCTTCTTATGGATTTCCTTTTGACCCGTAGGGTGGAAATTAAGGCCATAACATATGCCCCAGGGGGAGTTTGAGGTCAGGAAAGGAATGGATGGCCAAAATACATTAAATAAAAGTAGTGTCTACGTGAGGTAGTGTGAGGAGACAAAAAAGGAGGTTCGGAAGTCAAATAATTCCTACAATCAAACACCAAGGATGATAATATATATAGACCAATCCCATAAGTAGAAATACTCAGAATATGAATGAGCATGGACACCAAAAAAAACACTACGGATCCATGGAATGAAATGCTATAACATGGCCATGAAATAATACACAACGGATCCATGTCATCAGTAGGACCGTAGCCATGAGACAATACAATATGGATCTACATCATGAACACAATAATAGCCACCAACAAATACAATGTGGATCTATGACACAACATATAGATATTAGGAAGACAACGAGCACTAAGGAGAGTTCCCCCGAATTATTCAAAGTACTCATAGACAAGTGATATACTCCATTGCAACATGGGAGGGGTGCTACAAAGGAAGGAAGTGGCACCCAAAACCCAAGTTCTTCATCCCAAACCCCGATGGTATGAATATAAAACATGCATATAGATGAGCTGATGTCAAGCATGGTAGAAACTATCTAATTACCAGTCATTGATGTATATTGTTAACATATGTGAGGAGACCCACCGATGATGAAGATGGACCCCAAGGTACCTAGTACAATCTAGTGAGTGTGAATAGAGGATCCTATGTCAAAT